>JBBHKE010000173.1:83653-134889 GCA_037447655.1 Zygnema cylindricum | reverse complement strand
TGTCACAGTGACTCTCAAATGTCCTACCTTTCCTATGCACATTAAATCTCAGCTTATCTCCTTCTTCACATCTACCATGTCAGCTCCATCCATTTGACTGCTTCGTTGAAGAGATTATCATTACAAAATCTTATATATTTAGGAAAGGCTGAACCGAAAGATGAAATTTTGTAATGATTGAACCAATTTTAATAGGAGAGTCCAGAACTGTTTTGGCAATCGAAATGAGTTTGAATTTTATAGCACGGCTGTACAAATGGCGTAGGAGCTGACAAATGTTTAATATTATTCTTGATAGTGTAATAGTATTTTGGAGGAACACTCAGGTTGCTGTATTTATTCGGATCACATTCCTTCATTTTTCAAAGGCTCGCAAATCACTCTGCATGAATCGTTTAACAACTTCACCGATTTTCAGAACAGTAAAAAATAATATTTGTTTGAAATGTGTTCAGGCATACGGTTAATGGAAGTGCAAATAGACAAATCTTTTACGTAAAAATCCAAGATTGTAAATGGTGAAATTGGAGCGACAGTTATTACGATGTACCGATCCTAGTCATTTTCCACTCTATAATCGACAATGTTCAGGCAAGTTTTCCAATTGTCAACTTCAAAGCCAATAGCAGGAGAAGTTGGGTTTTTTCGGCTGTTACAAATCATTCGGGTTTTTTTTGACAAATCGTTCCTGATATTTTTTCTTTTTGAATCGAACTTTTAGTCCAAATAGTCCAATCACACAAACATGCATTGCATTAAGTCGATGATCCAGATAAATGCCACTTTTTAAACACAGAATTCGGCCACTTGGAAGATCAACTTTGGTTTATCTTAAATATTCATTTTAAACCTTGACCAAAATCTTCAACTTCAGTCCAGGCAGGTCCAAGGTATCAATCTGAAGATGAATTGGAAAAAAAAGGCAGCAATGTCGATACAATCCGCATCGCATTTTAGTTCGTTTCAAAAGACATGCATTCATTTTGATCGTGATCCTTGTTCCATAACCATAATAAAAGTTTCCCAGAAAGGTATTTTTTATTTATTTATTTACTTGTTACTAACACTTCTGTTTTATGTACATTTCATAGTCAAACAACCTACGGAGATGGGAACCATGTCTCTGGCACCACCTGTCAATTGTCCTTAGAGTCCTTTCCCTCGCTCTTCAAAAGTCAAAACTAAAAATCTAAACGAGAGTTAAACACACTTCTTCTTTCTCTCCCTTATTTAGCTACACTAAATCCCCTTTAGGCTGATTCCGCCGCTTTTTTTACCCCTCCACCATTTCCTGCACCATCCTTCACTGTGGCGCCCGTGGCGCGTCCTCACGGGGTCTTTCTTCCGGTCCCCGTGGACAACAGTCACAGTCACAACACCCGCCATAATTGCTGACGTGGCAACCTCCGCGTCTTTTGGCAATGCGACGAGATGCACGCAACATCCAAACCTTCGCTCTCGAAACAACACCTGTCCGCCTTTCCCTTCTTCGCCACGTGGCAGCTTGCGGTCCACACGGATCTCGAGCAAGTCCTTCTAATGAGTCACGCTGACATCATCAATCTGTGCGCTTGCCGCATCCAACTAGCAGCGTGTAACCGCTGACCGAGGCGGCCACGTCCACCCGCATGTGACGCATCTCACACTTGTGACTCTTGTCACGCCTCACACCCTTTACGAGTGTGTCTCCCCTCTACAGAAATTGGCGCTTTTTGTGATACTCATCGTCATCTCCGAAACGTTTGCCTTTCCCCATGTGACGTCCGTGTGGGCGACCGTCACGTCGCCCAGGGCGCTTTGAGACCGCAACCTCCATTGATTCGTTCGTATTTCCTCCCGCTTTGTTGAAATTCATGTCTTTGAGGTTCCTCACTGTCTCGACATCAGAAAGCGACTTCCCTCGCCCTCCACGCCGATGATGTAAACCGCGACACCTGTGACATTTGTCACGCCCTTTATCTCCTGTCCATTGTTTCTCCTTGCCGTCAGTAAAATTCTCTTTGACCGGCCATTCTGTGGGCTCTCCCCCGGCCACCATATCCTCTCCCTCCCCTCGTACACTTCTCAAGTGGCGCCGCCCTCTGTGTCCATGGCCGTGTCCACTCCCGCGTCCATCCGCGCATTTCTTCACAAGGCTATGGTTGCGAGGGTGAGAACCTCTATTTTCTTCTGGATGAGGGGAAGAGCGAGAGAGAGTTTCCATTGCTATACTGTTGGCTGCCATTGTTGTTTTGTTTTGCTCCCTCTTGAGCGGGAAGATGGAAATTGCGGAGAGAGGTGGGGAAGGAGGAGTGTGGAAAACTGAAATGACGAGTTTTGGAATTGCTCGATTGGGTGGTAGGTGGCAGCTCTTCGTGGTAGAGACTTCTGTAGCCGCGGAAGTTAGGAATAACGAGTTATGGAATTCCTATTTATAACTGGGAGACAACTTGATCTGAATTGTTTGCGTGGTTCTGAAGATAACGAGTTCAGGAATTCTTGTTTTCGTTGTGGATTCCCTGACGCCTCATTGGCTCACGGTACCGTAAGTCGCACGATGTGAGCCGTTCGATACAATCGTACGATTTCAATTTCCGTACGCCTCGCGCACACGGTTTGGTACATTCCGCGTTGCTTCCACTAGCCCTGTGACGTTTGACGTCTGGCCTGTCGAGAGTGCGACAACGCGTGGCAAGGCTGTAGTAGTATTGTATTTTAAGTTTTTAACGTTTCCCGCGTACAATATGCGTACAGTTTGGATGGACCACATATAGCATTTCCGTACCTTTTCGTACATGAGAAGTTAAGCTTTGGAGTTTGGAGTTTGGACAGCTCTCTCTGGTAGGCGCAAAATCGAAGCTATCGGAGACGTAAATCAAAAGTTCGGATTCGTGTATTAAAATAGGTTTAGTGCGTAAAATGCCCATACAAAAGTGCGAAAGTCAATATATTGGCCAGAAAAGCAAATTTAATAATTTATATATTCAAAATTGATTTGGAGTTTAGGGTTGTCTTCGCCGTCTTTGTTTCCTCCGCTTCTCCCTCTTTCATTCCTATCTCTATCTGACGTGTCTCCTCTCGGTTACATCCTCTGAGTTGATCTCGCTGAGTTTAGTCTCCTTCATGTGAAATACCGATAAGAAGCTGCTGCAACTTTAATGAAGCTTGTATGAGCTGGATGAAGCTGAGAAAACTGCTGCCGCAAACGTTTCAGTCTTTGTTCAAATGACATCAACATTTGCTGCTTTCGAAGCACTTATGGATATATGATCCATTTCTTATGTCAGACTTTAGTTTCTTGCAATCAGCAATGAAGCGATTTGATTGGTTGTATCGCAACAATAGCACGTCTTGCTTTTCTTGTTGTTGTCGTCCGAACCTTGGTTGTAGTCCTGCCATGCTGATTGAGATTTGCTGCTGAAACAAATGCATTTCCGCCCATGGCACCTAGAAGTCCATCTGTTTCAGGTGATTAACAGTTTATTCGAAATTTCACAACGTGAACTTTTACATACAACCAGGTTACCGCATCCTTATATTGTTGTGGCAGCGACATCAGCACTATCAAAATTATTGTTTCTTCTGCAAAAGGAATCTCCCTCGCATCTGCTTCATCGAACAGACGAAAGAGTTTTGTTAAATGTTATTCCATAGACCCTTGTAGGCTTGTTAATAGATGAGTAGATTTTCTTCATTAAGGTTACCTTTGCCATTGGAGACTCGTCCACAAACTTTTTTTCCAAAGCTGGCCACATTTCCCAGGCTCTAATTTTTTTATTATCCTACTCACTTGGCTATTAACCAAACCTTTGATAATAATAACTCTCGATTTTATGTCTCCTTCTGTCCAACTAGCTATTTGAGTCTTTCCGTATCTCAGAGATATGGCTTGCATCAGCAAGAACAGGTTTAGCTTCTTATTTCGTAGCAATTGACCAACAACCGTTTTCTTGTAACGTGATTTCAGCCTTGATTCTCCATTTTGTACGGCCAGTTCTGTCAAAATTTTATAGCCGTCAATATGGAGGCATAATCCACGAAACGGTGTCTGAATTAGTGTGTGACATTATGTGTCTGACATTATGATGAAGTGCGTGACAGACAAATAATTTCAGAAACCAAGAATCAACCATATACGGAAGATGCAAGTTGAAAAAGAAATACATAAGTGACGAATAATTCAAGCTGGCAAATGACTCCGGTAAAAAGAACATGTTATGAACTGTAAAAACAACAAGTACAAAGGTGGAAGACTACAAAGATAGAAGATTCATATCACTGACTAGATATAATCTAGTAGTAACGCTGTTTCTTGCTGAAATCTCTGGCTGCTATCTTGCAGACTGCTAGTACAAAATCACCTGCCTGGTTATTCGAAAACTCCTTCCCCCTTCGCCTCGGGATCACGGACGTTTAAAGCTTCAGATTTAGGGTTTCAGTTTAGGGAGAGAGAGAGGGAGCGGGAGGGAGAGGGCGAGGAGAGAGAGGGTGAGGGAGGGAGTAAGAGGGGGGGAGAGAGTGAGGGAGAGAGCTCCCAGCTCTCCCCCTCTTCACCCTGTCTCCCCCCCCTCTCCCTATGTCCCTCCCTCCGGCCTCCCTTGTTCTCCCCTACGAGCTTAGAGACTAAAGATGTAGGTTTACGGTTTAGGTTTATGGAGAGGGAGGGGGAAAGGGAAGGGAGAGAGCGGCCCTCACGTCTCCTCCTCTTCTCCTTTTTCCCCTGTTAAGGGTAACTTCACGTTATGTTTTTCTTTCCTGAATAAGTACGTCCACTTTAGCTTCTTTTGTCCTAAGTGTACTTGACCACATTATGCTCGTTAGTGCTTTGTCCACTTTGGTCTCTTTTGTTTTAAGTTAACGTGTGCGTACTCCACTTATTCAAGTGCGGTCTTAATTGTAAGTTTGGTCTTTTTCTTTCGTCGGTCAACTTTGACAAGTAAATTTGGTCTTTATATACCTGTCCAAATCCCACCTTGTGTAGCGTAGTGCATTACTACCCACAGTAATTAACGTTGTCATACTTTGTATAAAATGATATCGTTTCATAATGAAATTATAACTCGATCACAAAAATCCCCAAATGCTTTTATTTTATTTGTCTTTCATTATGGCGTCCAATAGTCCTACTTCTATAGGTTATGGGTTAGGTTAACATGGTATCAAAGCCAGGGGGGCTAGGCTACGAGTGGACATTATGACCGCTACCTCTCGAGGGGGGGTGTTGACGTACGTGAAACGTGCCGATCGATACCCGGATTTGTGGTAATATCTGGACTAAAACCTAATAAAAATGGACCCGCCATTCTCAACATCTGAGCTGGTGGCACAATGGTTAATGCATTCACAGCTAAAGTGAAATGTCCCAGGTTCAAATCTTGGCCGACTCATCATTCCCTTTAACGGGATCGTCCCTACTATCCCTTGATTCTACAAACTTAACACCCCCTTCCCCTCCCCACCCTCTTCCACTCCCTCTCTCCCTACCTCGCTCCCAATAAAAAAAAAAGTATTCACATATCGGTATGGTGGTATGTATTGGCGATATATATGGTATGTGCGATCACATAGTATCAACACTTTGGAAAAAAAAAACGGGGAAAAAAAAACAATGGGGTTTTTTGTATGCATCGGCTAAATGAATGCATCAGCACATCAGGTATCGATTTTTCCAATGCAATATGCATCACTATTGAAACCCTATAGATTAATAGATAAAAAAGTAGACTTTAATTTTCTAGAATGCAGTTCCTCCTATCTTAATTTTAGCTAGACTTCCCACCAACTATTGAGAATATCAAACCTAGTTGTTGTTGTATTGAGAGTTCTATTATTATTCCCTCGTTGACAATGCTTTCAAATCTTATGCTAAATGTAAAATTCACAACGGTATTTCCGTTTCAATGACTACACTTTGTTGTAAGTGCACCCAATGAGTAGACATTCACTTTTTTTTCTCTTTTTAAATATGATCTAATTATTTTGTAAACAAAGTTAATATCATGCAACATAATATTGACACAAAATATACGAAAATATGGACGATCGATTCTCCACATTGAACCTACCACAACATAACTAAAAATCCTTACAAGATTCTACAATCGTTATGTTGTTCCTTTTCTTTTTTCTTCTTTTATTCATCTTTTTTTTCACAAATACCCATGAACCGTACCCCTAAACCGTACTTATTGACTGTACTTATTGTGACTAATATCTACGGTAATGGCAGCAATCTTGTACGCATCCAGGTCCTAAGGAGCTCATATTCCTCTGTATGAGGATTATGCTTTTGATTGGCATGACCATGGAGCTCACATATGGCTCCAAGATAATTAAAAAACTCACAACCATCCACAGCATTTTGGTATTCAACCAGATTATCCTCCATCCCATGACTCCTAAGGACCGGTAGTCCTTCCGCATGGACCTCCAGTTCCGTTGTTATCGCTTCATTTTCCAACGGAATCCAGCCCCATACAACTGCTAATCCGGCTAGAGGCCTAGGAGAAGTGATAGCACTCACAATAGCAGTAGCTCCTCCTTGACTAAAACCTCCCACTATTATCCTTCTCGAATCTATTCCCTCCGCGTGACATTGGTCGATGCAATCATGGACAGTTGTCACAGCCTTGAGAACCTCCTCTTTGGAGCTCCTGAGAGAGTTAACTGTTATAGGAAACTGAATAATGTCAAACCAAGAAGGCATGCGTGTGCCACGATTGGCTGTGACAGGCTGTACTGGAGCTGCTGGAGTATTCCAATGGACATAATCAAAATCTCCTCCTTGTCTCATTTGTGACTTGAATATTTGTGTGTAATGTCCGAATGGAGCGTCTCCCAATCCATGGAGCCAAATTACGGCGGCGTTACATGTAACAGGACCTCTGTTTCCGTTTCCGTTTCCGTATCCTTCATCAGAACCTTCTGAGGAGCTCTCCCATTCGTCGGATTCCAAGCCCTGAGCAGTAGTAGCGGCATTAGTACTAGGCCCAGTTTGTGATAAATTGACATCAACTGACGCGCTATTTTGCTCGAGGTCCTCTAGAGAGAGAGTGGCAGGATTAAAATGGGCCTTGGAGGAAAAAGAAAGCGAGTATATCTAAAAAACACATCCCGAGGAAAAAACGGTTAAAAGGACAGAAGCGACAAGGCATGGGAAAAAAAATGGGTGGAACTTAGCTTCACGGTGAGAGCGATGAGGGAGGAGAGGGAGAAGAGGAACAGGACAGAGAAGAAGATGTCAAGGAAAGTCGAAAGGCGTTTTTCCATTGAGACTGGAGCAAAAAAAAAAAAAAAAAATCGAGGCAAGAAATCGCCAGTTCGCTTCAGGGCTTTGTAGATTTAAAGTGGGACAGCGCCTACCGTTATTAGAGTGGATAACACTAACGTAGTCGTCACTTTTTTTGCCCGAAATTCATAAAGCGCGTTTTCGCACTAAAAATGAGTACTATGTATTGTAGCGCATTAAAACTACAGTATAATATGTCAGTGCACTTTCACCTACGTCGTGTCGCCAAAGCAATAAACGGCCGTTCACACCGGTGACCTGTGATTGGTTAGATGTATGACACGCGTCCTGCAATGTCATTTCTCAAAAAAGAAAATGAAATTTGATTTTCTTTGACTAAAAGCAGAATTTAATTGAGCCAATGGGAGACCAGACCTAACGACTTCTTTGCCACGTCAGGACACTTTCCGGACCAAACTAGCGCCGTTTTCAATCATCGGGAATAACGTGGCCGTAAGATTAAGATCGGACGGTCTTAGATGTCCTAGTGATCGACAGCGGCCTTTTACTTTGGTCCGTACAAAAAAAAAGAAAAAAAAAAAGCCCTAAAGCTTCTGTCGCCCTCACTGTCAAATGTGCTTACTGTGTTTCTATTTCGTAGACCTGTCGCTCTAATTATGCTTAGCGGGATATTCCGTACCATTTTTTATTTGACCGAAGATTTTTATTTTGTTTTTTAGTGCCGCTAACGACTTTTTGTCGCGACATGATACCCCGAACTCGCAATTTTTAGTTTGACCTTTGGCAAAGAATTTGTCTCTCTTTGGATACTATTTGCTTGGAGAAAATGGATTTATTTTTCTTTCGCGCCCATTTGTATGAAATTCGTTTTGTCTACACACATTCCAGTTCAATTTTTATCGTTTGGTTCAGTTAGTCTTAACGTTTTTTTCATAGTTGTTCAAATCGTATTTTACGCACGATTAAAACGCGCGAATAAGAAGTAGAAATCGGAGAGGTCGATTTGAAAAAATAATAAAAATCGTTAATGAATTTATGTCCGTACAATCCCGTACATGTTCGTACATTTTTACACATATCAAACTTATCGCGCGCAAATAGTGTGACGCCGCAACGCCTCTTTTCGAAATTGTCCGTACATGAACGATAAAATTCCGTACATTATCCGTGAAATTTCTGTTCAGTTTACTGGACATAAAGTACTAATACGTGCAACGTATATTTTCTTCAAATTCCGTACATTTTCCGTAAAAAACCGTACAGCTATCGTAAAATACCGTACAGTTTCTGTAAATTGTCCGTTCAGTTTACCAGACAGAAAGTACATCGCGTTTTTTTGCGATTTTTTCAAAAGTCACGAACAATACGTAAAAATCGGAAAAAATGAAAAAAATCGCGCGATTTGAACAACTATGGTTTTTTTTGTCTTCTCTCGCACGAAATTATACGTGTTTTATTCCCCCGGAAGTTTACTTATCGTAACGAGAAAAATATTTCGTTTATTAGATAAAATCATGTAGAAAGTTACGTTGGAGTTTGTTAGGTAGTTTTTGTTTTGGCATTTTTTGGTTTTGTTGTTTTTTGTACCTGTCGTCCCTTTCACTCTTTTGATTGGCTTGCCTTTATTTGTGAGTTAGTTTCTTCTTTTTCGACCTCTCTTTTCTTTTTTGTTTGCTTCCACTCATTTTCATCGTTTTTACCTTTCTTTTTCTCGTTCCTGTGTACTCATATGGTTTACCGTTGTGCCTTTTTAAATAAAATCTTTTGTAATTCAAATACGAAAAGATATCCCTACTATACGCAAAAACATTTACAAAAAAAAAGAAAAAAAGCGCAATAAACGTTTTAATTTTTTTTTTTTTTTTTTTAAATCACAACATTATATTCTTAACGTAGAGGGATCATTTGACATTTGTGTAGTAATTTCTTCTTTTTCGATCTCTCTTTTCTTTTTTGTCTGCTTCCACTATTATTTTCATCGTTTTTACCGCTTTTTCCCCGTTCCTGTGTACTCATATGGTTTACCGTTGTGCATTTTTAAATAAAATCTTTTGTTATTCAAATACGAAAAGATATCCCTACTATACGCAAAAACATTTACAAAAAAACAAAAAAAAACGCAACAAAAGTTGCATTTTTTTTTTTTTTTTAATCACAACATTACATTCTTAACGTATAGGGATCATTTGCCACATCATTTCAAAAGTGTCTCTTCAAAACTTTCGTGGAGTGTTTTAAAAACGATTTGAAGTTCAACATCCTCTCTATATTTTTCGTCCTTACGCAATTCTCTTTTATTTTATACTGTCAACCACAGGGGAAGTGAATTGGAACAAAGAATAAAGAGATCTTAAAAGGCCTAAAATCAATTAGTTGAATATAACCGGCAAAAAACAAGATAGCGTATTTTGCATATGACAAAGCATAGCCATCACCGTAATTTGTGCACATGCTTTTCCAAACAATATGGACAATAGACGTGGAAAAAACATATGCAAACAGAATAAGGAAACAAAACATGGTAACAACATATAGAAACAAAATATGGAAACAAACTACGGAAACAAATATGGAAACAAACACAAACAAATATAGAAAGGAAGTAAGGAAACAAAATATGAAGACAATATAGAAGATTTTGCAATGATGGTTGTTAAACCATAATGAGAACATGGGAACATTATTTTTAACATTTGTCAGGTCAACGCTTCCGCCGGCTATGCTTCTTTGAACTCTGGAACTTCCCGAGATTTGTTGGAAAACTGCTCTCTTCTCCTTTCACACTCCCTGTGTCTTTTTTACTCTTTTTCGTTCCTTTCTCCTTTTGTTTTTTCCTCGCCCACAGAGTACCGGCCAATGCCTTCGCAACTTCCGGAAGCTCATCTTCCCCTTTCGCTCGTCCCTGTCCCGCAAACCATAACAAAAAAGACAAAAAACAAAAACAAAAAAAAACAAAAAAACGAAAACAAAACCGTACAGTTTAGTCATAAAAAGCTTTCAGTCGTTGTAATCAAATGAGAGCTCTTTATATGGGCGATAAATTTGTGAAAGGTGACGAAACTCAAAATCGACAAGAATAGATGGAATATGTATAGTATAAAACTAAAATAGGAGGAGATGACTGATAAGAAAATTGAGTTTAACCCAAAAACTACAGCAACTGGTAACCAATCACCATACTGAACCACATTAATTTGGGGCAACTTTTTTTGGAAGACTGCACAATTTATTACATGGACCAAAAAAAAATCGAGCGTAGTAAATAGTGGACAACACTTTTCCATAGGTCCTACCTTTTGTGGACATGTTATCGACCACATTAATTTTAAACCTACTTAATCTCTGAATCCAAATTAGTTACATTGAAAAAAGCAGTGTCGGTCTCGATTGTCTTCACGATTGTTATTTTCAACTTTTGTTGCTTAGAAAACAGGTTCAGGATAGAAAATTCAGGAGACATTTAATTACATACCTCAGTTTAAGTGGAAAAAATGCACGTCTGTATAAAACCTAACAGGTACATTTAAAATCATACAAACCGTGCAAGTTTTTCTTACCAAATGCCTCAATTCTTACTAAAACACTCCATAGACACACACATGACTCCAGAAATTCCCAAATACGCTCGAAAAACACCAACATTCAACTGTCGATGAAAAAACTTCAAATCAAAAAACCACCTGTCACCGTGACATCATACCACAGTCAACACAAAATTCCCTGTAAATATTCTCCCACAACGCATAAAAACTCCATGGGAAAACCTCTAAAAAACAGCTGTTACTGGAGAAAGACAGTCCGAGCCTGCATACCGCAAAAGCGAAACTTTTCAGAGGATCTTTTGTTGCTCCCGCCTTTTTCCGAGCTATTCTCCTTTGAGCAAAATCTGCCTTCCCGACCGCAAGTTGAGCCGCCTTCACTGCCCGACTCGCGGCATCCGTTGTCGAGTCTCTCAGATATCCCGGCAAAGACTTGAGGTGGGGAGCCATAGGAGTTCGAGTGAGGACTTTGTCATGCTGGAGAAGCTCTGGAGAAGAAAAGAAACAAAAACGACTTGAAATTTAGTTTACTTTAAGTTCACTTTTAGTTTACTTTAGTTTCATTCAGGTTTGGGATTCGTTTTAGTTTTAGTTCCGAGTTGGTTTAACTTTAATTTTAAGGTTGGCTTGAGGTTTTCCGGAGTTTGGTTTTTGAGTTAAGTTTGAGTTTAGCGTGAGGTTAGTTTTAGTTTTAGTTTGAGTTGATGGACTGTGGACATAGGACCAAGTATGTAAATTTACTTTGTCGGTAGACTGAGGAAGGTGATAGAAGGGGATTATAAAGCTTCATTATCCAAGGATTAAGGAAGTTGCAGAAATCATAGAGAGAGGAGTGAGGGGAGAGGAGAGAGAGAGGAGGCAGGAAACAGAGGAGAGGAGTGACGAAGACGAGAGAGGGAGACAAGAGAGGGAGACGAGAGAGGGAGAGGAGGGAGGCGTGGGAAAAATCAAGGACAGGATCACGAGAGAAACAATCACCTCGATCATTGGGGTTATCCTCAAAATGTGCCTTCAATCTGCATACATGGAAAAAGAGAAAATGCAAAATAGGACGTTAGACATTCTTTACGTCATCACATTAAAAACATCAAAACAAAACAAACAAAACAAAACAAAACATTAACATTAACATTAACATAACATCATTAACATTGACATTAACATTACATACCATACCATATCATGACCATTACCATTTTCATTACCATTACCGTTACCATTACCATTACCATACCATAAACATTACATAACATAACATAACATAACATAACATAACATAACATCATATGTGGAATGCCAATTGCTTGCATCTGAAGAATGCCAGCTTTCTCCTCTTAAAAATGCTCTCTCATCAGCATCTTTTGGTGAATACTACAGAACGTTAACCTTAAGATTCTTTTTTTTCCTTGACAAGTATTTGAGTATGTAAAGGCCCTGACTTCCTACTACTTTACCGAAATAAACAGCATTCCTTGCAGGTTAATACTTCAACTACTCGTCCAATGACTGGTTCAGATTTTTTTTTAGATTTTAATGTAAAAAAACAAAACAAAAATCAGACCTACCGTTCTGAGTTCAGCATTTCCAGACGGAGCTCCTTCGTTCGAGCCTCCCGAATTTTGGCTCGAGTGACTCCTTTTGCTACATCCTCGGCACGATACCGGAGGGCCTCCACTGCGTTTTTTGAGAGGAGAGGGAAGGGACGGATACAAGGAGCATCATTTCCTTCAGATGCCTTTGCCTCACTGGAGGGCCCAGCCAGGTCAGCCTCGATTGACTCTAAACCGGCCTCCTCCGATGGGGACACCTGTCACATCACATAGGACGAACGGCAACCAACAACTTTAGCTATGCTTCATGTTTGTACAACAGGCTTATTTTGTTTATTTCATGTGCTTTGAGTTTCGTACAAGTGGTTTATGTTTTTTACAACTGGTTTACATTTCATAACTGGTTTACGTTTTGTACAATCAACTGGTAGATGCAACTTCTTGCAGAAAATGTTGTTTTGAGATTGTCAGAATCTGACTGAATTGCATCCATAGACTGTACTGTAACAAACCTCTCAAACGGAAAAAACATGGAACCACACTCAAAAGATGACGCCTCTCTCTCCTACAGGGTTGAGGCAAATGCAGAAAACCCTACAAGTGAGACTGCCCAGCCGGCCCTCCCTGCCCGTCCAGTTCGTCCTACTCGATGGATATATCCCGTAGTTTGAGAAGGGAGACTGATGTTGATAACCTGAATATTAAAAACAGGAAAAAAAACGAAGGAACAACTTACAAGGCATGCAGACAGCACAAAAACAAAATCCTGGCTTGTAGTAATTGTGGAAAAGACGAAGAAAAAGGAACAAATAATCACATTGGATCTTTTACACTAATGCTTTTGAAATAACTAAACAACGGAAATACTGGACATGACTTCCGAATTAATTTGACGCAAGGATTTACACTTACACTCTAGCCCATGTGCAGAAAATGTCAAGATGAACTGTAAAAATCAATCTTTTTTCCGTAAAAAGTTCCATTAGCGAGAGAAAACAGTCTGGTTTAGGGTGGGCACAAATCTTGTAAAAAGTCGACATCTCATGTGAATATAAGCAACACTTTTGTCCTCTTGACTCTTAAAAATAGCACAAGGGATTTTCAAACATAGGACACCTCTGAAAAAATCATCTGTTTTAACATGTTCTAAAAACCTGCAATTAAAAAATCTGCAAAATTGTACCTCAAAAGGAAGAGAGTGTCAAACAGATTGTCTTATGTAAATGCCAAGTAGAAATATAAACTCAAATAATTGAGAGGCAATCAAACTCACAGTTCGAACAGCTTTAAAGTCGATACCTCGGACAACTCCAAACTCTCCCGTGCCTTGCCCTCCAGTTTTTTTCCTTTTCCTCTCTCCCTTGCCTTCCTCCTCGTCCCCATCTATGTCTTCTCCCTTTCTTTTATTGGACGATTTACTATCCTCTCCTTCGACTTCCTCATGCGCCTCCTTCCCGCCATCTCCTTCCTGTTTTGTCTTCTCTAAGTTACCCTGGTCTTCTCCCTCTTCTCCCATACCACTTGACTCTTTCATTTTTTCTTTTCTGTTTGGTTTATCCCTGCTTTTTGCCTTCTTCACGACCCCTTCGTCTGTGGCGATAAGATAATCGAAAAGACCACGATTAAACTCGTGGAGAATATGTAATCGTGAATTTTGAGGGAGCTCGGCGTTAAGAACCGCTGACCGGAGCCCAAATTGTTCCAAAAAAAGTCGAAGTTTTATGGCAAATTCCACCGACTCCACAAAAAGAAGAGCCTGAACAATCAGAATTGGACAACAGGGACAAAAAATTTATTTCACACATTTTTTCTTTCCAAAGTCTGCTTTCCAAAATTCTTCGCTCCAAAGATTTTCCTTCAAAAAATTTCCCTTCAAAAACGGGAATGCACTGGTAATTCCAATTCAACTCGGTAAAAATGTGCATTCTTTTTCTTGTACCAAATCTGGTAGCCTGTGTTTTCACTGTGTGTTATATAACTACACCAAATGTGAGTTTGGGAAATTCCAACACTTATGACCGAGTTTATACAAGATACTTTAAGCTGAAATGGACGAATGCAAGTTATTCACTTGTATATCTTCACATTTTGACTCAACGATTATTATTTTGTGTTCTGAATATTCAACTTTTTGCCTGCGATATTTGTGAAGTTCGAACAGGATAAATAAAAATTTTGTTAACAACAGTGTGTTTCGCTTGTTTGGTAGTGAGTTGCTCTCTTAAACTAGAAAGTGGAATATTTGATACTGACATAGTGACGTCAGATGTTTGAAGTATTGTTTCACATGTTTGAACACATTGGCATGGACTTTCCCAATTGTCAAACCTAAGCACGACTTGCTGAATCAAACACAACCAAAAGAAGTGTTGCATATTGCAGGCCTCTTTGCGATGTTTGATACAAGCGGATTCATTAATATGGCAAATAAGTGATATTTTTTGCGAAAAACAATATTTAGGATGCCGTGTTCGGCCACGTGGTCGTTGTGGAACTGTGTAATAGTGGATTGTCAATTCACAGTCCAACAAGTTTGAAAATTACCATAGTGACTTTTGACAAGCCATCCATTTACTGTACTCTCATAGTACGGAGCGATCATGTGTCACTGTAAAGTTACTTGTACTGTCCTCTACGTCAAAAATTGTACCTTAAATGAAGGAAATATCGCGATATATTACACCTGCTACACTACAAGAAACATCACGAAAAATGGAGATGGACCACGATACACTATTGTAGAGATATCATGACATATCAGCGATCATACAATACGATATGCATCACTAATTAACGTTCATGAGGGTAGAGACATTACAATAGTGAGACATGGTTTTTCTAATAACTGAGAGAGACTCATTTATTCTCCGACTGTGCTGAAAACATCATAAACATGATAATTTTACTCATGGCTTTCCGATCCCTCGTTATATGTCTTTATGTTTTCGGTTCAAACTGTGAAAGCTGCCATCAACACGTGCTCATGACGAATCAATCTTTACTGAAAAAGGTCCATCAACAACGCCTCCAAACTGTTATTTTCCTTTGACAGATGACAGTTTGTGGCAAATCCAGACAACATAGAAGGAAAGACTTGCAAACTATCATCAAACTTGCCAGCAATATCTCCATGAAATCATACAAAATTCTCAAACCATAACCTCATTTTTTAATCAATTGGCTTGCCAAAACAGACGTACACATATATCCAATACCTCTACCATGTGAAAAACAAAAACGTCTAAGTACAAAGTAAAGAACTCACTTTTGTGGGCACTAGCTGCAGGCGCAACAGTGCGAGAGTGTAAAGCAATTTGTCATTTTGTGAGCATTTCAGATAATACTGCTGAACAGTGGACGGAATGCCTCCTCTGTCTCCGTTTTCTCCCTCACTCTCCGTTATTGTCACTGTCACGGGATTGTGCAACACAAGCTTCTTCAACCTCTCCACATCCACACTGCAGGTTGTCGACAACATGGCAAAGTTATCAGCTCCAGGAAGAAGAGAAGCGATTGAAAGATATGTAACTATTTCTGATTAGAAGAGATGTAACTACATTCTAATTAAAACCAAGTTTTAGTTCACAAAAACAGCGACAATTTACCTCACTGTTGCCGACATAAGAAGACACTGACAGCGTCTTGGCACATGGGTAGCGAGAGAACGAACATCATCCTCATAGCCGTATGAGAGGAGAAGGTCAGCCTGGGTTCAAAAAAGGACAAAAACTGTCAGCAAAACAGAAAAGCAAACGTACTAAATTGTACAGCAAACAGCCTAGCAGACATAGATTCAATCAAGAGTAAAAAAACGTTGAAGCGATGAAACAGAAACTTACAAAAAAAGAATGAACAGAATTTTGTGAAGAACTCATGTATTTACATACTTCATCAAGCACCAGCATCTGGAGGCTTTGCTGAAGAGTTTCCGAGGAGAGAAGACCATCTCTCAAACAGGCGGCAATTCTCCCCGGTGTCGCGACAACAATGTCTGGTGGCCCTTGAAGTGCCGCTTTCTGCATGCAAACTTTCTCCACTTCTATTAAGAAAAAGTTACAAAGTTACAAGCAGTACCGCAAAAAAGGGAGAAAAAAAAAAAAAACGCCTAAAAACACATATGAAGAAACTCAAGCAGTGGATACTGGAGACTCACAAGGGCAGTATGTTGCATTCCGGTGCATAACTGGGAGACTGCCACCTGTCCTCCACAGAACTCAGCAAGTCTCGCCGCTTCATCTCTAACCTGTATCACATAAAGAACACCAATGTTGAAACTACATCCTTAACTTCTCCAGAACATGCCATCAGATCCAAAGCAGGCCCTTGTAACTAACTGTCTGACCCTCGTAGAAAGTTACATTTTCACAATATCGTTGGTTACAGTCATCCACACTGACAAAAATCGCATATTCAAGGGTGATAATCCTACTGGTGATGCCCACCATGATAAACGATTTTTTTTTTGCAAAAAAGGGTGTCAAATCCACCAAATATACATGGGCAAGTCCAGTAACCAATTATGACAACTGAGATGGAATAGCTGAGCCCTGTAAGGTTTTGAGCGCCCATACAACAAAGTGCTCGAAAACAAAACGTTTTTCAAATTCAGAAATTTTCCCGACCTGCTGACAGAGCTCCCTTGTAGGTACAAGGATGAGTCCCCGCAGTACTTTCTCCCCCATTGTCGCTCCCTCTGTGAGAATGCCATGGAGCATTGGGAGGAGGTAAGCATATGTCTTCCCTGATCCGGTCCTAGCACGAGCCACAATGTCTTTGCCTTCCTGTTCCCAACAGATCCCTCAACACCAATATATTTAAACAGACTTTTTAAAACCACTACTAAACGGACTTTTTTACAGACTTCTAAACGGATTTGTTTAAACCGACTGTGGATTGTAGCACTATTGCCGAAATTACCAGTGCAAAGCGGCAAGCACTACGTAAAATTGAAACCACTCGAGTCAAATTTTTCACAAGGCACAACATCTTCAGGAAGTCCAGTTTAGCACGTTCCAGTAGGTAAATGCTCCATTAAAATGAATCGGTAGGAATTGAACCCAAAACCTATAGATTTCCGCCGTAGTGTGTTCTCAGTACACCAGCACACCGCCTATCGCTATCAGATTTTAATGCAATTAACTAAAGTAGAGTCTGTTTTATAACATCGCTTATTGTGGGCCACTACCTTAAATAGTGTTATTAAAATTTTGGGTCAGAAAAACACTTCCTTGAACTAGAGTTATTAACTCTAATAGCGATGAGCGGTGTAGTTCAGAAGCCCTGGAAAGAGCTCCTGCTCTAATGTATCCCTTCTGAATACCTTATACAGAGCGAGTTAAACAACACTAGATATAGAAATGAGATAAAACGTTGCGTTGAATGACTTCAAGCTGGAGCCAGATTTCCTGGCGTGTGTTTAAGTAACTTAGCACAACAGAACGTCAATAAATTGATTTTCTAGGGCTAATAACAATTTAATACCAATAGCAAAAGAAAGTTGACAATCAAACTGTACACCTCTAGAAGGGATCGTTTGAGAACCACAGACGAAATTCACCTTAAATTCAAAGGAGAAAGCTTTCAAATACATAGAGTAAACTTGGGCTGCCTCAAAGACGAGTTTCAAATATGGTTTCCTATCTCTTCAATTGCTTGCTTTGTTCTTAGTTTTAATTGCCTAAATGCTGAATCTATGCATATGCAATCAACTAAGAGCGACGAAAACAAATGAAGAGATAGAAAATCGTTTTTGAAACTCGTCTTTGTTAGGGCCCATGTTGCTCTGAGTATTTCCAATAGTCAACAGAGATGGATTCAAAATGATAACACAAACAACACATAATAGTTAAAGTGGATTTATTGACAATTGATTAACAATGCGCATACGATATTACAAAAATCCCAAAAAAAAGGGTAATGGGCTCCATAGTGAGCCATGTTCTATCCTAAAACATTTTTCGGTTCTTCATCGTTCGCCATTTTGTTTTCTACAGGACGTACATGGGAAAAATTATGGCATAACAGAAATTTTGAGCAGACATGAGGTATGATGGACAAATGCAATGATGAAGTGAAATTCTTTTCAAATATATTTACGACTGTTAAGGTCCTGTGTTTAACCTGAAATTCAATCAATTTCAGCTAAAAACTACAGGTGAACACTACTACATACAGAGGCAAATAAATAAACCATTCGAGAAACAAAAACTGCATCCCAACAAACAACATAACGAAATTAAGACCGATTGAGCTTCATCATTACCATTCTCAAATAGTTTGTAGGATTTCAGCCAACAAAAAAAAACACATGAAAAACAATGACTAGTGTCTTTATTGAAACAATTTTCTGGTGTTTAATTAAGGCATATCAGCAAGCTCTCGGTTTTCAGTTAGCCCCAAATTAGAAGAGAGATAAAAAGTACACAATGTGTGTACAAATGTGAAAAACAACTATATAACAACAAATCTTCATTGGCTTGTTTTTACACCTTTGGCCAGACTAAGCACTATGCAATTACTCCCAAATTACTCTCAAATACTTTTTTGCAAATCAAGATCTCAAGATCCACAACCTCAAAAATGAACATATGAGAAAACTGGTATTTATACCATAAAATCTCACATAGTGAACTTACCCTTCCAGTCTTTGATTACCAGAATACACATTGTCTAACACATTAAATTAAACTACGGTACACCGTCTTTCGTTATTAGAGACAATAACCCTAACTCAAGTGCGGTTTTTTCTTTTTTACCCAAAATCATAGATTAGAATTGATAAGACTTAGTTAAGTGGCCCATAATGAGCCATGCAGCAAAAAAAAACTTAGTGTAGTCAATACTAAAAAAGTGCTTAACACTCTTACTCTACTAACTCCACAGAAATGTAATGTATATTACTACAAAAATTTCACACTACATGAGGCAAAAAAGGCTCAAAAAAAAAAAATGTTTCCAACCACACCACAATGGATTAAGGACAGAACTTTAGTAGGAAATGAGAAAATAGTGTAGAATACACCCCATTATGTGCCTAAAAAAGAAGCCTGCGTCGACTATAGGAGTTTAACATAGTCATTCATTATCCCACCCGTAACCATTAGTGTGGGCCACATTAATTGGATAAACAATACAATTTTGCCCTTCCAAAATATATAATATACGCTAGAAAAAATAATGTACTTAATTACATAATATAATTAAGTAATTATGCAATTACAGCATATAATAATATGTACAATGTATTTAAGTTCTAATGTTGAGTACCATACCAGTTAATATCCAAAAACCAGAATTTGTCAGTTTATTTTATTTTTTTGTGGGTGTAAATACCTCGGCATTTCACTATTTCGGGATGATAAATTTCTTCTTTTAAGGGTTGGGGTAGAGTGGAGGGGAGAGGGTGGAGGAAGGGAAGGGGGAGGGGAAGGGAGAGGCGACACCGGTTGTTTTTCTTTTGATTGAGAACCAGTCAATTCTTTTTGCTTTGACAAAAATTGGTATAGCTAATGTCCAAGCCCATTTCAATTTTTATTTTAGTTTATAGTTTTTTCTTTATTTTTGACCAATTTTGGTCAAATTTGCTTGACTTTTTCAATTTTGGTATGCACACCAAAAATAATTGAAAGATAATTTAGGCCTTTTTTTTTCAGTGTTGTTTTTTTTGTCTTAGCCTTTGCAATTAGCCAAAAAAAGTAGTTTTTTTTGTTTTTTTTCGTTTCTGATTTTCTTTATTCTTTTGCTCGAAAACCTGGTCGACAAATTGGGACTTTCACTCCCACTCCTTGTCCTTTCTCATCTCCCTCTTCAATTCCTTCTCCCCTCCCTCTCCGCCTCCCCCTCCTCCCCCTCCCCCTCCCCCAACCTCTCCCTTCCCCCCTCTCCCTCTCCCTTCCCCTCTCCCTCTCCCTTCCCCTCTCCCTCTCCCTCTCCATTCCCCTCTCCCCCCCCCCTCCCTCGCTTTCCCTCCCTCTCTCCCTTCCCTCTCCCTCTCACCCCCCTTTATAAACGACTTTCTATCCAATGGTCAAATAAGCAACAAACCAAAGTTTTATATCGCCAATATAGCATCATAATTTAAAAATTAAACAAATTAATAAATAAAGTAGCGTTAAAAACACTATTTGGCTGAGTGGCCCGTAATCAGCAACGCGGCAAAACGTAATTTAGTGTGGTTAATACTAAAATCCTCTCTATCACTAATAATTCACTAACTTTACCCATAACAACCACCAATATTGGACTTTAAATAAATAGGGTGTAATCGAGTTGAGCTTGTTTCGACATAGCTTTGTGACAAAATTTCAAAAATCCAAAAAAATAAATATCAATTTTAAGCTAAAATTTAATAAATACACATTAAATTTGCAGTATGACGACAATATAACATCCGCCGATGGAAAGCTTTAAAACCATACCCTTTGTAGACAATATCATTGGGCCAAACATATTGCACTACATCGGAGTTTTACCCTCATTTTAGGGTAAATCGTACAATCCGTACAATCTGTACAGTGTTTCAAGAAAAAAATCCTCCATACCGTCACTCGTACCAGTGTGCGATTTATCCTCAACATGAGGGTAAATTTCTTTCGTGCAGTTACCCTATTTGTTCAGACCTCTTAAATACTCATTGCCAAAAGTTTAAAAGTTTACCAACTTATAAATATGCAAAATAAACAAATAATAAAGAATTCAATTATTCAAATGTTGAGTAGATATTTATCTTCGAGTTGAACAGGGCGGCTGCTTACGGTAAATACTAAATAGCGACAAAAGGTGTACTGTACTAATCAAATACCTCAACTTTGCAGGACTTCTGTACGGACTATCAGAGGGTAATTGCCAATATGCAACGCTAATATTAAACATTTTACCACACTAAATTAGGTTAACCTAATATGGTGCCTGCCAATTGTCGTGTTTCACATCGTTATTATCAAACTATTGAGCACACGAATATCACACTTTTTTGAAAGGAAAAAAAGACCTATACGACAAAATATGAACATTGTCATGTCTAAATCTCCTCAAAACCCACTCATTTCTTTTCCCTCAGGTCAAAAACCTTGCAGGACATCCTCACCAGAGCGAGAGGAATACACGTCGTCTGTACGGAAGTCGGTTCAGCAATCCCTTGCTTGGAGAGCGCCTTCAGGAGACGCGAGTCGAGCCCCATGGATTCAAAGGACGAGGAAGCAGCCTCGGCCGCCATGGCTGACGATGGCGCAAATTAGGGTTTGAGTAATTTCAAATTTGGCAGAGTATCTGCGCCTTCAACTAAAGTCTTGCCATGTCGGTCCTGTACTGTAGTTCCGTATGTTTGAAAAGTGCGGACATTTCATAAGGATGTCGCATGAAATCGCATATAATACGGGATTAAGAGACCACGCATTATCGCACTTTTCATCTCTGGTCGCAAAAGCACTACACCGTGTATCGCTATAATGGAAAGTTACCATGTAACCGAAACTTAGGGCACTTTCCCATGTATTAAAGTTACAGTTATTTTCTGTCGTTTTCCTCTATAACTTAGAAAAAAAGAGAAAATACGCAGCCGTACCAAAAAATTGAAATTACCAACGTACAAGTTGCGTTACCTTGAAACTTTAACTGTACTGCAGTTTGTCGTCTAGCGCGATGCAGTTTGTCGTTTAGAGCGTTTCGACCTACTTTTGCGTCCTTCCGGCTCATCTTCAAACTTTATATAAAATCACCCCGCGAAGTGATTTTAAGCAAAGTTCCACGACGTGGGCGAATATGCATATGATTTCACACGTGACGGAGGTTTTTTACAATTTTTGTGCCAGGAGTACCAAAAAAAAACCTACTGCACGTTTCCAGCTTGTGCGAGACTTGACTTTTTTCGTGCGCTTTTTTTTCGTACAGTAACCGTGGAAGGGGTCTCGACCAACGGACGCCATTTCGCAAAAGCGAAATCCGTGAAAGCGCATCTCTCTCTCTCCCTCTCCCACTAACGCGTATATCTCACAATTCTTGCAATGAAAAAAGGCAAGAAAGGTATCAAATGAAAGATCTCTAAAAAATATTTCTTTTGGCTATCTTTTAGCTTATTTTGATGGCAAGAAGAGTGAGAACGGACGATAAAACAAAATTGGGAAACCATGGCGGAATGTTTTAGATTCAGTGACGTCGACGCTATCATAAGTGAGCGTGACGTCAAAATGTCACAAACCCTAAAATCTACAATGTCACAAGTAGCTAGACGTCTAAAAACGTCGCTATTTTGTAAACGTCATCAATTGTCGCGAGTTTTGTAGTCGTCTACAAACCGTCACAAATTACACCCACGTCTACATCCGTCACGATCTAAAGTAACGATTTGATTTTTTTTACATACGAATGCTCTGAAAGTAGTACGGAGAATCTTCGATAAAAACAAAGACTAAAGTTTCGGTTACATGGGAAAGTGCCCTTAGTTTTGCTGCGGAGACCGTTACTATATGCGAAACTACAAACACATAGAAGGCCGTAGTGAGGAACGAATAGGCCATGTCAGAACTCTTTCTGTACCACGTCAATGCTAACGTCATGGAATTCGTAAAGTCAATTATAAGTACTATCTGAGGACTGTATTTTTGTCCTATTGCCATTAACGCAGTCCTAGATTTGGTCCCTACAAAATCTCTTCGTCCACGCCTTCTGGAGTACAAAGTGCGTTGTCCTATAAAATCAAATGAAGCGTACAAACTGGGGAAGGATCGATGCCAAGTTGCCAACGCCGGATGATGAACCGCGTGGTTAGGGTTTCTTTCGGCTCGATTGGCTTGTCTCCGGTCCGTCACGGATGGCTGCCGTGTCCTCTTGGGATGCAACCTTACCCAAAAGTTGGCGACTATTGACGGCCGCGCGTTTTGATTTAATATTCAAGATTCGATATTCAAGATTGGACGGCTTTAACTGCCGAGATTCAAACGACTTAATGACGCGACGTGCTGTTTGTACTTTGTCGGAGAGTAATCATACACGAAAGAGCTGTGGTAAAGGAAAATAATAGAAAGGGTACTGTGCACTCGTTCAAAATTTTGAATTTTAGTGAGAATCTGTAGTGTTCAGAATTGTACCAATATGCTGCTGCCATGTCAGTCCACTTGGCAAATAGCTGAACTGCCGCCAGCCTACAAAGATCTGGTGCGAGCTCCATAAAAAAGATAAAAAAAGGT
The DNA here is from genome assembly GCA_037447655.1 of Zygnema cylindricum. NCBI lineage: Eukaryota > Viridiplantae > Streptophyta > Zygnematophyceae > Zygnematales > Zygnemataceae > Zygnema > Zygnema cylindricum. The sequence continues at coordinate 111,389 of JBBHKE010000173.1, read as the reverse complement.
ACACGTTAGGTTAATTGTATTACAAAAAAAACCACAGTAAATAAATAAGACAAAGGATATCCACATGTTCACTTCTTCGTGTTTTACAAATTACTTACCCTAGCTCAGTGGTTCGGGGCGTGAATTCAAACATGGTTCGGTAATCCAACCAGATCTGGTGCGAGCTCAACAAAAAAAAGAAAAGTCGAGCCAAATAAAAGGTTTCAAATCAGGTTAATTGTAATACCTGAAACTACCACAGTAAATGTCCAGTAAAAAGGACGTCCACAAAATTTAACTCTTCGTTTTGTTCGCTCTGTTTACTGTAGCTCGGTGACTCGGCTCGTGACTTCAAACGCGGTTCGTTAAATTCCGCAGCGAATTTCCGAGCCTGTGACACATCCTGGCTCGGCAAATGTCACAGCTGGACAGAACGTGTGATCCTTATAACCGCGTAGTTTCATTTTAATATGCTGGACTTTCCTGCCTACTTTTGTAGTTTCAATTGTCGACAGATCCATTTGTCAGCTGACACCTCTGTCAGAAAAAGTTTATATGCTAAATTGTTTCCTCAATCTGCTTTGTTTTCCCAGAGCAAATTTGAAAGTGAGGTTGAGGAAGACAAAGGAGTGGAACGGAAGCACCTTCTACTGCCTAGATTACGAGTTATTTACAAAGTTCACTACCCAGGCTGAAGATATTTGTTCAGAAGACGTTTGATTACCGATTCTAACAAAAACACTACATAAGTAGGCATATGTTCTAAGATTTTATTGCAATTGCACCAGTGAAAAAACTGTTCACAGAGGTAATTTAAAGTTTCTGAACACCATTTAACATGGTTGGAACACTTCGACTTGCAGTAGTTGATACCGATAACACCAAAGATGAACAAAACGCCTTAGGATCTTGCACACAATCTTCTGTATCTGGATCTTGCAAAGAATATATATGTCCTGCAAACATGACGTCCTTGATGTCTTTGGAGGATCAACCTTATCAAGGAAGAGTAAATACAAACTTGTATTCGAGCACAGACTACTTTCAGCCATGGAGTTTGGATGCGTTCCTTGTTTGCTCTGTAGAATCTGTGTTGTTTGCGCCCGACAGAGAATCTATTTACGATGCTGCTGAAGCCGGAGATGTTACTGCTGTTGATGCTTTTTTGGATGCGGGTATACAAATTGACGCAAGGAGAGATGTAGATGGTCTCACACCTCTGTTAGTTGCTGCCAGATTTGGTCAACAGGTGAAGACAAGATCCTTTGATCTTTTTTGCATTACCACGTGGTGGTTTCCTCATTTTTTTCATTTTTTTGATATGTTTGCTCCATCCTCACCTGTTGTGTTTCTGGAACTAGCAATACCCCACAGCGACGAACTGTTTCGACGATACGTTTAAGTGCCTACGCTGCATAAACCTATCTGTCCAAGTTGTCTCAGATTTGAGTTTAGAGTCTGGTCACTGTCCGTTAATTTCTTCTTGTGCTATTTGGTTGATGATAGTGTTGTCCTTATGATCGCGTTTTGACATGTTAAATTAATTTTATGCAATTCTTAGTTCTGCATGACAAAACTGCCATCAGCCTTGTCTAGCCAATGGGCAGTCACAGGAGAGAGAAATATTTTTGCCAATTTGCGTGTGCAGAAGCAGAGTTGGATGTTGGATGGATTGCAATTTAAGTTGTATCAGCACAGCAGTCTGGCCTCAATAAGAGGTTTGCTTTGGAGTTCGGTGATGTCATTTGAGGTTTATTTTCCATTTTAAGGTTTTTGTTACTCAACTAAGCACTTTTTTTTTCTCTGGCCGTCCAATTAGACATGCTTTCATTGCTTTGGAATAGTGGTTACCTTAGTTCGTCTACACTTGATCCATTTTTTTGTCTGCAGCTCAGAATATCATGTTTGTTGACTAGTTACGGTTTTTTTTTTCAGGAAGTGTGTGAAACACTGTTGCGCCGAGGAGCTGATGTGGCTGCAACAACAACCTCTCTTAGTAGTCCTCTCCATTTAGCAGCTGGAAATGGGAAAGCTATATGCTGTCAATTGTTTCTGGCAGCTGGAGGTGATCCAAATAGCGAGGTAACGCCTTGACCTTTTGTGTCTTTCCCCATTAAGTTTTGTACTAAGAAATTTTGCTGCTAGTGTTCGTGGAATGTTCCTCAAGATCTCAGGAGGCACTGGCAAATTGGAGGCATCATGCATAGGGACGAGTCGGCTAATTCAATTATTGGTGGGGGATAGATGTGCCTGCTTATTATTTCCTGCCTTCCAACCAGATATCTTACAGAAGACCAACATTTCTTGCTTAAGCATGAACATACCAGTATTTCTATGTTATTTGTCCGCTTCTGATTATTGTTTCTATTCAACCAGAAAGGATGGCCAAAGACGATTTTCTTACTATCGGGACACTCTTTGCTAGATTCATGTTGCAGACTGTTTCCTGGTTTAAATGTTGTAAGTTTCTCTTGATTCTATGCTTGATGTTGTTTGCAGGACGCTGATGGACAAACACCCTTACATCTGGCTGCTCTGGGGGGACATACTGCCACTGTCCGGTTGCTGCTGGCCGCTGGTATTTGCTAGTAGTTTGTGAAGGAAATGCTTTGCTGTGTCTTTGTTGATATATATTTGTTTAGTATGCTGCCAGACTGCCTGCCTGTATGTGGTAACGTTTGAATCACTTTGGCTGACACCATTATCTTACTACTGAATATTATCATTTGCTTCCATTTTTAGCTTGTTCGTGGTTTTCTTGACCTCATGGATAGAAAATATATTTTTGCAAAGTTCACCAACGACAAAATGGGTTTCTTATTCTGCTGGCTTGACACTGTATTTCGTTGCTGATGTTTCCAGGGGCTAATCATTCTGTGACAACATCAATAGATGACACTCCATTGCATTTGGCAGTTGATCGAGGGCATGATGCTGTCTGTCGGATCTTGGTGCAGCATGGTGCTACGCCCAGGCAGGTTTCTCCTAAAAGGAAATATAGTTTTCCTGCTCCTGGATGGTGCTCGGCTAGTAGTAAGAAGCATTTTGTAAATAGCAATAAAGCGATCTCTAGTTATTGAAGCCAGGTGTAAAAAGGCAATTTTGTCTGGTTATTGTAATCAATCCTTTTTTATAATGGAAGTTCAGCGATAAATTTATCGTCTTCTTTGGATTTTCTCAGTCGACAGATTGCACATCATGTTTTTCCTTGTTCATGCCTACCTGAACGGAAGATTGCAATAAAATGTTCAGTTTTTTATGGGTGGTGTTCATCACAAGATTTGTGAAATACAGGATGGTTTTTTTTTTTTTTTTGGATGAATAGGATGTTTATGACTTTATACTTCATGTGGATACAGGAAAATCATTCTCCTTGCATGTATTGGATGTGTTGTCCACCTTTGAAATATGACAGCATGGAATTATTAGAAGAATTCCACGATGCATTTTATGGTTCTCACCAAGAGGCAGCTTATGGGGGCTCCTTGAATATTGCCTTGCACTCATCTCTCCGTGGTTTGGAAAGCAATCTTTATATAGTGGCTGTTGGGCAAAATCGATTGGGGTGCTTTGTGAATGAATTTTACACATCGATAGGCTTTTTATCTTTTTGAGACTGAACCAAGAAGTTTTAGTAGGAGCATCGTTGCAGCCTGTTACATTACCAGAGGGTTAATTTTTCCTATGAGATACTCCCTAGAGTTTTAGTTAGAATAATTAAGGCACTTCCGTTGTTTCTGAAGAGAACAGTTTGTAGTCTGCTTTTGAGCTCTGGTAGGAGAGACGTTTTTCTATTTAGTAACTTTTTTGAATATGTTGTTAATTTGCAACTTCGAAGTAGTTGTATTTGACCAAAATGGTTTCAGCTAGTTGATAAGGTTTTCTTTCTTCCCAGCAGCAATGATTGAAAGTCGGCTGTTAGGTTAAAACTGCTAAGTATGTTTATGGACAAATAAGACCAATTTGAAGGACCCTCTCAGCAGAAGCTGAGTCCTAAGGGTGGTCTGGCAGTGTGAGGGACCGAAACTCGAGCACACCACTGCACATGTGTGCAGAGAAGGGAACGGGAAGACTGGCTCGTTTATTGCTAGAGAAGGGAGCCCTTCCTAATGCTCGGGTGTGTATTTCTCTTTAACTCATGACTTTTTTTGTCCTCTCCTGGTTTATAGTTGTTGTTCAAAGCAGTGATACTTTTTTCCTTTTTTGACTTTCAGTTTTGATGACTGGTCTTTTAGCGCTAGTGAGTTGTATTTTGGGGCTTCACCAATCATTTTTTCTTTCAGTTTTGTTCTGTTTAGCAAAGAACCTTACTAAAGGAGTGTCACTGAACTCCCATCATGTGTCATGTTATCTCAATGGCTTACCAGGATGACTGTCGGAAAACACCAGTCATGATTGCATCAGAGTTTGGCAATATTGAAGGTGAGGTGGTTTTTAAACAAGCTGGATTTAGGAGAAATGTCAAATAGAATAGAAAGCAAGTTGAATTGCGCTTGCTGCTTGTTTGTTGGATCCTTTTTTGGTTGAGAATAGTTAGGAACTGCAATTGAACTCATTTTGGTGATGTTTTCTACTATTATAATAAAGCTGAGTTGAGTGTTGCTAATCAGGCTGATTAGAAACTGGTCGTATAATATTGTATGAAGTACTAATGATCTCGTTGTAAACATTTTATGTTTGCCACCTTCATGAGCAGCCATTAGGCCAGAAGGAATGTTTTTTGAACCAGCGTTTTGTTTTGCGTAGAAATGATTTTTGTTTATCCTTTCCAAACTTTGGGATGTTGGAAATTCATTCATTGGCTGCAATTTTGGTGCATCTATTGTTAGTGTGACTGTTGAAATCAGGCTTTGGTTGTTAATGAAACCTGCCATTATTGCAGTACTTGTTTCAATATTTCAAGCTGTGAAATGCATGAAACATGAAAGTGTGAATCGGTTGGTGGAGCAAGTGAACGATTTACAAGGGACAGCATTGCATTTCGTAAGAATTACGCCTTTTGCTGTTTTGTAAACCTCAGTTACTTTTTCCTTCGGCTCATTTCTAAACCACAGGCTCTGTACGTAGAGCATATAGTACCAACTACTGGCTGAAAGCAAAAGAAGATAGTGATGTTAGCAGCTTGCTCTTGTCCACTAAGGGGTTAAACAATCATTGCTCATTATCAGAGACCATTTCTCAAGTGATTTTGAGAATCCTACTTGCAAAAGCTGAGGTATCCTTTTTTGAAAAATCTGTATGATGATCACTACGTGGCCGTCAGGTTTTCACTGAGTATGGATCATTCTGCAGATGACATCAGTAGTGTATTGTTGAGAAGCCATTCTAAGCTACTGAACGTAAATTAGTTGATGTTTTCTTAGCTATTTATCTTGTCTTTTATGATCTATATCGCACAATATGACAAAACATCTCACTGAAACAATCTTGAGCAGTTTGTTTTTACTCGTGTGTCTTTTGTAGGCCTGCATGACCGGAAAATTACATGTTATGGACCTTCTTTTGAGAGAAGGAGCTTCTCTGAACCGCAAGGGCGGAACAGGAATGTTACCTCTGCATTTTGCTGCTAGAGGTAACCATCGAAGGTATATTTCAGTCATCTCCAAATTTCTTAAGTGGTTTTTTCACTTATGTTTTTTTGTAAGTTCTTTAAATCTGCCTTTTCAAGGCCTCCCTGATTGTTGACATTACCATATAAGATGGTCATGAGATTATTAGTTCAATTATGAGAAATGGGGTGATTGCAGAAAATGGTCAATTTTCACATGGTCCACTGTTGCCCAACTGTATGTCAGGAGTATGAAGTATGTAAATTGAGTCACTCGTGCTTCAGTAGTTTGATAGTTCGTGGGACTTGCAGGGCGGTTGAGTTTTTGTTGGGAAGAGGAGCAGATTTTGAATGTAAAGATTCAATGAAACGGTCAGTCCTCCATATGGCGGCAATGAATCAGAATGAAGAGACGCTACGTTATTTATTGGACCAGCCTTGTTGTACAGTGAGTTCATTTTTTGTCTTCTTCAGATAAAGGATATGTAAATTTACAAATATAAAATGAATTAACAGGGCTCTAATTTTGCCACTCCACTTGACGCCAAAAAACTTCCTAGTTATTGATGGAAGTTTATTTTTGTTGTCAAACTCATTTGCGCGACAACTCATTAAAGTAATCCTCGTTAATTCTAAGTCCTCTGACATTCGCCAATTCTTATAACTGAGCAGTTTTGCTGATCCAAATGAGTTTACCGATCTTCTTTTGCACGAGCCGTCCTCGTTGTCATGCAAATTGTTTCTTAGTTGGAAACTTTTCCCTACTCTTGCTTTGTTTGCCTATGTAAAGACAGGTTTTATGCCAATTTCCTTTCTATTGGATCTGATTTTTTCTTCTGCGACAGGTTGAGCTTGTCAATGCTCAGTCTACCTATGGAATAACGCCTTCCCATTATGCAGCAAGGATGAAATGCCAGAAGGTTTGAATTAACGCAACTTCTACTATGTTATTTCCTATTTTATGCGAAAAATTTCCTGTTTCTTATTTTAGAAAGCAAGAGAACAACACTGTGAACTGCTATTAGCGCTAAGAAGTATGTTAGTATGGCAGCTGTTTTAAGTGTTATGAATGACGTGGATGATGCTTAACCCGCTTACTAAGGAAAAAGCACTTAATACTATAAACGCTATTTTTTGTTCAAAGGTGAGGAAATAGAGGGGACTGAATTAGTGTAATGGACTGAAAAATCACTAATTTAGCATTTTATGATACTAATTTTTCTTTAATATTCCTTCACAGTACTAGGGATGGGCATTGTACCTTTTTCTCAAGGTAAGATGCGTGTAGAAATGGGGTGATTGTATTTGTATTTGTGGTTGATTGATAGAATCGCCATTAGTCTAAACATCAAATGATGTTACGGCTTGATTTATCTCCATCGATTAGAGACATTTTTAAGTGTTGATGTTCTTTCATTTAAAATGAGACAGCTAATGACTCCAGGACTATCATTGTGGCTTTTTGGTGTAGAATTTGGAGGTTCTTGTGTGTCACGGGGCAGATTTGTCCATAAAGGATGCGGATGATATGTCGCCAATTGATGTTTTTTGTTTCGCTGAGGTTTGGTTTCTCTTAAAAGCAAATTAGTTTGAAAATTGACCTAAATCATACGTTTATGACTCTTTGTGGAGCTTTTGGGATTGACTATGTTTTCTTCGTGTTTCCTTAACATAGCTTATAAATGCTAAAACAAGACAAAATGATTATAAAAAACCTATATAACCTAAACTTTTGCAAGTGGAAATTTTGGAAAGAAATGAGCTCAACAAATAAAAACCTAAAGAGTAATAAGCTTGTAAAAGCTTTACAAAAGCACTTCAAATATTGAATAAAACAGGCTTTTATTTTATAACAAGAAGTCTAAAAAAGATAAAAACTTCACTGTTTATTGAGCCTCTTTCGCCATTTTCTGTAACTTGGTTGAAAAAAAATAATGAACATCTGGTGGAAGCTTGATGTCAAAACCGTCTTAGTTCTGGATTTTGTAAAAATAAAGCTGTTGGTACATTTTCTGGTTTTTAGCAGAGCTGTTTTATTTGGCTTTTTAATATGTATTTTTAAAAGTATCAGATGGACCAAAACTTCGATTTTCTTTTAGGGTTTTTAAAGATGTATTTTCAAAAGTATTCGATGGACCGGGTCTTTAAATCTCTGTTTAAGGAAAGAACTTTGACCTATTGGTCTAATCTCCACAGTCAGAGTGGAGTTTTTTAAGGTTTTTTAGGGTTTACCGGGGTTTTGTAGGGCGTCACCAAGTGAAAGATTTTACAAGCACTCAAAAGATGTGGTAAGTATGTTTTCTGAATTTTGTCACGACGTAAATTGTGTTTTTACAGGAATTATTTTGGTGCCCACCACAGTGGTCCATGACTACTCACTCAAATTTTCCGTTCCGTTTCAAGGTCGCTGTGAGAGCGCTACTATTTGCTGCAGCCGCTGACTCTATGGTGTGTGTTCTCTGTCTCTTTCCCTCCCTCCCTCCCTCCTTCCCCCTCTCCCCCCGTTTTTGTCTTTTTTCACACTGTTGCCGTTTTCCTTGCTCAATTAATAATTGTTTGTGCTTTCTGGAATGCTTTGCCGGCTATTTTTTTCGCCCATAAGCTATTTTGATTTCTGGGCAATTTGGCATGTTTGAATGCATGTTTCAAAACAAAGAAAACAAGGTTTTTGTTGTTTGTATGTTACATAAGAAATGAGCAATTTTTATTTATTTTCTTTTCTTTTATTTTTAAAAAGGAAAAGAAAACAACCAACTTCTTGTTTTTTTTAACACATAAGAAACCAACCAACCTTCTTTTCATTTGCATGTTATATACAAAACAAACAGTTTTTTTTTTCTCTTTGGTGTTACATAAGAAAATCAAACCTTTTTTTTCTTTGTATATGCATAATGAAAGAAACAGTTTTCTTTCTTTTTGTATCTTACTTTTTTGCAGTCTACAAAAACTTGTGGATTGGGCCTATTGCCTGAAGAAGTTATTTTTCGGATAATTGGAAATATGCTTCATCCTCCGAAAAAATGGATGATTGGTCCATTCTAAATGGACGGCAGTAGTTTAAATTTGCTTGATTGAGAATTTGTGTGGAAGTAAAGTTTTGTCAGTTCTTTTAGTGTACAAGTGTCGAAGAAACATCTTTGTATTTGTATTTAATTTCTTTTGTATTTGTAATGTTGCTTTTTATATCATTTTGAAGCGGTATTTGATGTTCTTCTCTTGGCATTGATTTACAACTCGATTCACTTTCCTGACTCTCTCCAGTTATCACAGAAAGGCGCTGGTTATATGGGATATTATGTTGCCTGCTATATTTGTTTATGCTAGTTCTGATTTTGCCATTTGTGGTGGCAAGGTCATTTTCCCGCGTACAAGTGCCTGACGAAGTTTTTAAAGAGGAAATATCACTTAAAAAGGCTTGAAAGATAATGAAGCTGCACTAGCCTTAGGGCACTTTCCCATGTAACCGAAACTTAGTCTTGTTACTTTGTTTTTTAGCAAAGATTTTCTGTACTACTTTCAGAGTATTCCGCTGTAACGCAATTGAATCGTTGCTTTAAATTGTGATGGATGTACACGCGGGTGTAATTTGTGATGGTTGTAGACGACTACAAAACTTGCTACAATTGATGACGTTTACAAAATAGCGACGGTTGTAGGCGTGTAGTTTCGTGTGAATGTGTAGATGTTTAGAATTTGTAACATTTTGACGTCATGCTCACTATGATAGCGTCGACGTCACTAATTCCAAATCTTTCCGCTATGGTTTTCCGATTTTGTTTTTTCGTCCTTTCTCACTCTACTTGCCATCAAAATATGCCCAAATACATTCACAAGTATTTTTTTTTAGAGATCTTTCATTTGATACCATCATTGCTTTTTTTCATTGCAAGGATTGTGAGATAGACGCGGTTGTGGGAGAGGGAGAGAGAAAAGGCGTCTTCATGGACTTTGCGTTTATGGAATGGCATCCGTTGCTCGAGACCCCTCCACGGCCCCTGCACGGAAAAAATTCCGTACAAGCTGGAAATGGAGAGTGGTTGGTACTCCGCGTACTGCAAAAAAAAATCGAAAACCTTCGACGCGTGCGACAATGTCTGCCTACTCGTTCACATCATGAAGCTTTAGTTAAAACCACCTCGCGAGGTGATTTGAGTAGAAGTTTGAAGATGAGCTGGAGGGACGGGAAAGTGGGTCGAAACTCGCTAAACGACAAACGGCAGTACATTTGAAGTTTCAAGTTGACGCAAATTGTACTGTGGTAATTTCATTTTTTTGGTACGGTTGCAGATTTGCTCGTTGTGGGCTGTGTTTTGGAGGAAAACGACAGGAAAAAACCCTTACTTAAAGTGCCTTTATTTACATCTGCAAGTTGTGTAATCTCATTGAAGCAATTTTCTTTAAAATCAATAATAGAATCTGCAATCTGAAGTTGTTTTAATTTTTTTTGAAGTAAATGAAGCACTTGTTATGGAATATACTGTTTGAAAACTTTGAAATTCTAACACACATTGCTCGTATATCAACCTTGATTTTTCTGGTAGATAACCTGACGTTTAGCCCTCTCCCTTTGATATTTGCATGTTCCAAAGAACTGACCTGCAGTCTTTTGTTGGCAAGATTATTGCTCTATAAGTCAATCAAAAATCTACCTGCGTGCGACTGTGCTTTTGTCCTCTACGTTGTGAATATGATAAATTGAAGTGCTTATTTTTTATCTTTTCAAGCTTTATGCATCTAATAGTTGCTGGCACAAGCTGTATTAATTTACATCATGCAAAACTGTTCCATTGGGACTTAGGTTTAATGATCTTAAGATTCTGTGTCATGTCCGGTGTGTTTTGTCTCAGATTTGGTCGCTATTTCGTTGAACCACTGCAAACAAAAAAACTCATCAAGGTTCGCTAATCCCCCGAGATAAGCTGGTTAAAAAAACATTGGAGTATTACTCCAATACTCCTTCAAACACATGCCACCTTTCTCGCTGAATGTATTCTCTATTAACCATTGCAAGCGTTTACATGATGGAAATTGTTAGTTGTAATAATTAGAAAATGGCAAAAAATCAAAGAAATTTACAACATTACAGAAATGATATCTTCACTACACATGTTATGTGCGAACGAACAGCGGCCTCACTACAACGAACCAGCAGCTGCCACCTGTCACGCTTTCCATCATCTCGCAATGACATACATCAAACTACACAACAACAAAAAAAAAAAAAAACCAAGTGACGAAAATCTTAGAAAACCTACCCTACCAAACAACTGAATCTGGCTTACTTCAACAATCTCACTTGGACAAGAAAAACCTACATACACCCAGACGAACAAATTACATTTATCCATATATTATATATATATATATATATATATATATATATATATATATATACAGCTAAAGATCCTACATTCGCCTTAAATTGTCTAATCGAGCTTGTAAGTCGCTGTCGATCCCGTCTCCCTCCGGCGGCGGTCCTCCGGCTGCCGCTGGTTGGGCCACTTTTGCCGTCGAGGTTTGGGCCTGAGGCTGGGCCGAACCTGCAGGAGCATTCACCAACTGCAGAAAAGACAAAAAAAGGATAAGACAAAAAAGGGAAAAAAAAAGAAAAAGGGGATTCAGATAGAGAGGAAAAGGAAAGGTTTCTTAAGAGCTTTTTTCAACAGTTACTGACGAGCACGATAAGAAGACGGGGTTTTTGGCAAAATACAAAAGAACGCATGGAAAGAGGATGACTTTAAGGTTTAAGATGTAAGAAATTTTTCTTCAGTTTTGATATAAAAAGGAAGAAAGGAAAAAAAAAGGAAAGAAGAAAAAAAAATACATGAAAGACAAAGGCATGAAAGATTTTTAAACATTTTGAATTATCAAAGTTTTTTTTGTCAATTCTGACAAAGCATGACGACTGTTGCATAGAAACCACTAAAAGATAAAAATATCAGTTCTGACAAAAACTCTTAACTGTAACATGACAACAGCAGAAGTATAGAAACAACATATTTTATCCACACTATTACATGTTGGGGTGATAAAAAAGTTAAAAAAACTGAAAAATAGAGCTGTAAAAATACATTCCACCAGTCTTTACACATTTACTCGAAAACTGCATATAGCTAAAAAACATAAAAAGAAAACATAAGAAACACACACACACACACACACACACACACACACACACACACACACACACACACGCACACACACACACACACACACACGCACGCACGCACGCACAAACACACACACACAAGAGAAATAAAAGGTTGCCGCATTCAGCTGTTTGTGGGAACAAGAAAAAAAAAGTTGTCATTTTTAGATATTATAAAAAACCATTGTATATCATGACTCCGGATTCATACCTTATCAGTTATGGAACCGATAAAGTGATAACGATATTATCAATTATTAATCGGTCACTTGCCACGATTATTACTGATAATAGCATTAATAGTAATAGTAATAATACAGTATTAATAAGTAATAGTAATAATATAGCATTAATAGTAATAGTATTAACAGTAATAGCACTGGGTACCGTAAAACTGCCTACAGACCAAAAAAACCAAAACGCTAAAAAAGAAAAAAAAAAGGGGGGATATAGATAAGTCAGTACACATGATTGAATGAGGCCCAATCTAAAAAAATTGTCCCTTTCAAGCCGTCTTTATTAAATATTGAAAACTAAATATTACATAAATCTAATATTAATGATTGGACTGTCCTTCATATCGAATTTTAATTGACCATAAGATTCAATATATTGAACGGCTATGGAGGGCCTAAATTGTCGATTATTGAATATTTTCTATCGATACGAATCCCTAATCATGACATTCAGAATCGTGTGAAAAAGACAAAAAAAAGATGTCAAATTATCAAACATCCATTATTACCACTAAGAAAAGAAAAAGATGTTGCTTTTGTCAAACATTCAGAACCCCGTGTGAATACGACAAACAAAAGAAAAACAGAAAGAAAAAAGTTGTCCATTTTGATAAAGCAAAAAAGATAAATAAATAAATAAAAGAAACCACACGTACCTGTTGGTCCAAATCTATACCGATCTCGTCCAAAACTTGGTTCACAAGATCCTCCGTCTCCTCCTCCTCCTCGTCTCCCTCCAAGGCATCATCTATCGCATCCCCCATAACCTCCGAAGTCATCTCCATCTTCTCATTCTGTTTCTCAAACTCGAGCATAATCTTTTGAAGGGCGGGAAGGTTGAGCTGCTTATTCATTTGCCCCATGGCCTTAGTCACTCCCTTCATCGCTTCCGCCATGGCCTGGGTCGATTTTAAAGTCTGGGAAAAGGGAGAGCAGGAGGGGAGGGGGAGGAGGAGGGGGAGGGGGAGAGGATGAGAACAAAAGAGAGGGAGAAGGAGAGGGAGAGGGAGAAAGAGAGGGAGAGGGAGAGGGAAAGAAAATCGGTAAGGGTGAGGGAAAAAAAAATAAAGGGGAAAAGAAAGGGGAAGGGAAAGGAAAAGGGAAAGGGGAAGGGAAAGGAAAAGGGAAAGGGAAAGGGAAAGGGAAAATGAAAGGGAAAGTTCCCAGGTAAAGGAATAAACCTTGAAAGGATAATACATGTGTTTCCTACCTTTCCTGACATGCGTCATAAATTTATGTCAAAGTTTCCCATGAAATAATTAAACGATGGAATTTTTTCATGTTTTAAGATTAAAATATACAGCTTTATGATTCAAGTGTGTTTTTTAATCCTCATAAAAATGATTGTACAATTTTGTACAAAAATGTGTGTATTTTTTAGTATTATAGTTTAGGTTATCAGCTTCTCCAGCTCTTATAACTAAAGCAAAAAACAAAAACAGCTATACTATATATTATAACTATCACTGTAATATAAATTTTATATTTTACAGCAGCTTCAGGTAATAAAACGGAGTGAAACTGCATCGCATATATTTTTTATATTCAATTACCCGATCCACTTCGCTATATTTAACAATTCCCCGTTTAATTCCGTGGTAAAACTGAAGCATCTACTAACCTCAAATGACATGACATTGAACTTACAACTATAATTCGTTAATTCATAGTTAGAATTGAAAATATTTATATTTAGAATTAAGAGTATCTCTACCTAGATTTAAAAATCATACATATTTAGAATGGAGAATATCTATATTTAGAATTAAGAATTCATGTACCTGTAAAATTGAGAACTTGTCTATATTTAGGCTTGAGAATATCCCTATTTAGAATTAAGAGTCTCTGTTTAGGTTTAAGAATATATCTTTGTTTGCAATTGAGAATATACTGTATTTAGACTTGAGAATATCGATATTTGTACCTGTATCCGTAAAGAAATTCCTTGAAGTTGGGATTTGAGACCATAAAACTTGGTAATCTGATGACGAGTTCGAATGAGATCTTTTGCCATCACTCTCACAGCCCCCTGGAAACCGGTTTCATAACATATAAAAAATTTGATAATCCACACTAATTAACGGTCAGAATGTCTTGAAAGAAACAATCACAAAGTGTCACATTATCAACTTTTTGAAGAATAATCGTATTTCTGTAATAGTAAACTTTTCATATCAAACCAATCTTCCTTCAAAAACAGAAAAAAATCCAGGAGAATCCTAAATGGTAAACATCAAGTACAATAAACAAAAGAAAAACGAAAGAAAAACGAAGGAAATTTGCAACGTGCCCGTGAGGTTTACCATTTGGCCTTGTTTGGCTGTCTTTTTTATATCGGCGATCAACTTTTTTTCTTGTGTTTGTAACTGTTGACGTTCTCGTTCTATGTCTCGAATAGACCGGTCAAGCATGCGTTTATTTTCCCTCAACAATTCTGCAAGGCAATCAAAACATTATAACTGAGTAACTACATTATCGGTAAAATGTGTACAAAGTATAAGGACCAACATTTATTAATATTGATAATTCTGAAACATTTGCCAATTAAAGTTGTGCCAAAAACTAACACCAACACATGTTGATGGCCAGCCACAGAAATTCAAGGGAGACACCAATTAGTGTTGTTTGTATGTCTTGGAACTCCGTGAGAAATACTACATCGCCCATCGGTGTTAGAATTAATAACACTAACTCGGTTGCGATTTTTTTTGGCCAAAAATCATAAAATAGTGTTCACAACACTATTTAAAGGAGTAGACTACAAAACACCATGTCTCTCTACACTAAATTAGTATTAAACATTATGATTTCGCATTTACACTAATTTTTTCCTTTATTCTGATAGCAATGAGCGGTGTGTTTCCTTAGGTTCAGCTAAAATATCCTTTGTGTTGCCTTCGAATTCTATGGAAGAAACTTCTTCCTTGAATTCCAAGGTAGACAGCAACTCAAGTTGAAAGAAAGCCTTGGGATTCCATTGCAAGAACCAATTCCTTGCGATTCCAAAGCTAACATCAACTAATGTTGATGGCTAGCCATGGAATTCCAAGGAGAAGGAGGGGGAAGGAGAGAGGGGGAGAGAAAAGGGGAGAGCGGGAGTGGAAAAGGGAAGGAGAGGAGAGGAAATGGGAGATGGAGCGGGAGAGGGAAGAGGAGAGAGAGCGAAGGTTTGAGTGAGAGAGAAAGAGGGAGAGGGAGAGTGAGAGTGGACCGTTTAATAGTGTTGTTCTGCAAAGTTCATGCTACAGTTCATGATCCAAAACCAAAAGGTGAAAAAAAAAAAACGAGCATTGATAATTTTACTGAAGTTAACCATTCACATCTTAACCTGAGTTTTAAGTTAAACACAAAAAGGCAGCACGAGCCATGTTTGACCCAAAAAAATCAAAGTGCAAGTGTAAATAGACTGCGTCTTTTGTGCAGAGAAACACAAGGCGAGTATGCAGGATAAAGTCATAAGAACGTTTATACTGCTTTTAAACGTTCAGCTGATAGCTTGAACAATTAACAGCTTGGAGTATATCGTTTAAACACGGCTTTAGCGATCTCGACAAAATCAGATGAAAACAACTTTGCTTAAGAGTAAAAAGAGAAATTAAAAAAAAAAATGTTAGCTCATTAGGTGTGCAAGAAGAGCACCGGAAAAGCAGCGCTTATTTTTCTTTTTGCTGCTTTTTCTTACATGTGATTAAATCATTTTTACTCTCTGTAGAAAAGTAACGAAAAAATAACTTCTTTTGCAAGGACTATCCGAGCACACAAAGTATCCCAGCATCATTCTCAGAACAGACTACAAATATTTGAAAATGGAAACAAACCAATGAAAATGCATGGCAAGAATCCGTCTCGAAGAAATACAACCATCTATTGCTGCACTTAAAAAAACGACAGCTTACCTGCAGGTGTCTTCTTCTTTCCAAATATGAAACTCATCGTCACCAGCTGTAGTTACGGACTAAAAATATGGAAAAAGGCTCAGAAAATTGCAGAACTAAATCTCCAACAAGTAGAAATCCCTAAAGCAGTCCAAAACAGGAAACCCTAAATCAAAAAGTCTCTCTTGAGTATGGACAACCGTCTGACTTTTGCTTTTAAATCTATTGCAGGAAGCTGTAGCGAACGTTCCCATTAGAAATTTAGAATCATGTTTTGTAAAGTACGAATGGTACATCACAACATCCACCCTGATGAGTCATACCTCCACGCGTCTTCTGGTACATGAATGTCCTCATTTGATTCGTCCACATTCAGCCAATTGGATGCAAGAACTCCCAGTTTACCATTGTAATTTAAGTTCGAAAATTAAAGTTCTCAAGATAAAACACTGAAACAACGTTTGGATGGTCGTGATTCGTCGAAACTGAAACCCTTAAAAACGTCAAAACGCAACACTGGAAACGCCGTACGGCTGGACTGTCGAGCTGTACAGCAAAAATGGTGTTACAATCTACCTTCGCAAACGCGGTTTCCGTACGTGACTTCACCACGATCCGAAAGACGCGTTCCGTTCCACTCCAACCTCATCCACCATTTCGCCTCGTTTCACGGTCTCCCATCTGTCACTCGCTTTCTGAACCCTCAGTCCAGCTCTCTCTTCCTCCGCTATCAATACTGGCAACTTGCAGCCTGCCCCCTGAGAGGCAGCCGAGAGCACAGATTAAAGGACTCCAGTCAACAAAGTCTGAAGCCGTTCCTCCGTCAAGAACACTCCTGAACCTCCTTCTACCTCCTGCTGTACAGACGAATCTGTGAGGAAAGTCTCTTCTTCCTCAAATTGAGTAGCACTAAAGCCTCTGTGACTCGGTCCTGAAGTGTCAGACTGCGGAGCTGCAGGCTTTTTCTTCTTTCCTCCCATGGTAACACCACTCGTCACTGCTGAGTTGCCAATAACGGACACTAAGAACTTCTAGGGTTTTTTACTCATACAGATGCCCGGCAAAGTCGTTATTTTCAATGGAACAAATTATTATACTTGGAAGAGATACATTAAAGGACAGCTTGTCACAGGAGAGGAGCCTATGCCAATTTCTGATCAAAAGGCGGGAAATAAGTGGAGACGAAGGAATGTCGCAGCTTTACTGGCTTAATGCAAACTTGCACGCCCGCAGTTCATGATTACTTTCTGATGCACGATTTTGCTCACGAATGTTGGCGGGCTATCGAGAATGAGTTCGAAAAGGGGATTCAAAATCGCGGCCAACATGCATGTACCTAATTTCTGAATTTTAAAATGAATCCGAAAGAGTCGATTGGAGACGCTTCGAAGCCCTTTAACATTATTGTGGAGCAACTTGCAACTATACCGTGAATCGCTATTAGCGTTATGAAATAGTTAGGGTTAAAAAACAATTAGCGTTATTAACACAAATTGGGAATTTGGTGATTTTCAAGGAAATCATTGACTCTAATTGGGAATTTGGGGTTTTTCAAAATAGAATTAATAATTCTACTTGAGAATTCTGGTCAAAATTTGGGGGACCCAAAATAGCGTTATGAACGCTAATAGCGATTCACGGTGTACCAGACGTATTGTCATTGAGGCGGATAAAGTTACCGGATTTCTAAATGCCTTGTCGGATAAACTTGTCCATTCCAAGGAAATTTTGAGAGCAAAGAAGAAAATTAACGTATGAATTCATAATCTAGTATTTAAAAGATAATAAAGATAACCGAGTGAGCTCTTCTCAGAGCACCCCTTCTTCCGGTACTGTGAACCCCATCGTTCCAAATTCCAGTGATTGATTTGATAATTTTTATAACAAGTGGTATCGTGGTAGGTAGAAGCTCTCAGTAAGCATTCTGTTCGTGTTCAGCAGTGGCGAGTGTTGTTGCCATGGGAGGAAAGAAGAAAAAGGTTGCAGTTCCACAGTCTGCATCGCGATGCCGCATTCTGCAGCTCCGCAGTCTGACACTCCAGGACCGAGTCAAGCTTTAGTGCTGCTCAATTTGAGGAAGAAGAGACTTTCCTCACAGATTCGTCTGTACAGCAGAAGGTAGCAGAAGGTAGAAGGAGGTTCAGGAGTGTTCTTGTCGGAGGAACGACTTCAAACTTTGTTGACAGGAGTCCTTTAATCTGTGCTCTCGGCTGCCCCTCAGGGGGGCAGGCCGCAGATTGGCAATGATGACGGATACTTTGAAATTCAAAAGAGAAGAGAAGTCTTTCTTTAAGTGTGACAGATAGCAGAACAAGAGTCGAACCATTGTAATCAGAAAGCTTCGGCTCAATGTTTTCATATTTGGCCGATATGATTTATTGTGAACTGTGAGTGTTCTTTGTATTTGTAAGAATGTGATTATGCTTCCGCTGGGAATGATTTGTAATCTGTGAGTACTTTTAGCGATCATAACATCACCTTGTTCCCTTATGCTTACTTCACTGCCCTTCGCTCTTCCTTCTCTCGTCTTATTCCGTCCGATCATTTCTCTCCTACTTTCTTTCTTCTCTTCTTGTGTTCTTAAACCATTGCCATTATCCTTTTGCCTTCCACTTTGCCGTTCCTCTTTCATCGTTGCTACTGGATCCTCCTCTCCTTACCCCTTTCTTCTCTCTTCCATGGTCGAGTATCTCCTTCTCTCCCCCCCCCCCCCCCCCCCCCCTCCCCCCTCTTTCTCTTCCTTGGATGAGGATCGAGTCCTAACAACAGAGGAGAGAGGTCCAATATGATTATCACATTACGCTATCGTTTATGCTGGGAGAGGGGGAGAGAGAGGGAAGCAGAGATAAATTGAAAGGGAGGAAGGGAGAGGGGATGAAAATGGGAGGGAGAGAGGAAAGGGGAAGGGTAGTGGAGAGTATTGTGGAAGGAGGTGAAAAGTGGAGAGCAACAAGGAATAGGGTTTTGAGAAGTCAATGCTAGCCCATAGTAAAGAGAGTCAAAATAGTCACCAGTCGTTGCACAAATTTAGGGTGCGCTTAACATTGGGAATTAAGTCAATTCACTTGAATCAATGCAAATCCTCTCTAACCAGGAACGAATTCATAGTGAAAAAACCGAAAAGTGAAATGGACTTTGTGTCCTAAAATGTGGTGGAACTAACCTTCGATACACAATGTTTCTTAATTCCTATTGAGGGTTCTAACTTTCTAAACAAGAATCGCTCTCAGATCAACGACTACATTATTGCCTGTGCATTATTGTAAGGTGTGGTAGAATCAACTATAGTCTACATTAGTTAGGGCACACGAGAGTCCAAACCTGTGCACACTGATTACACATATGTTGGTCTAATAGGGTAATTATTAGTCACAAATTGGAGGTACTGCAATACCAGTAAAGTAATGTTCGTAATCTTATGATAGTACGGTTATTCCTCGAAACACCAATTATTCAGTAAGGCTATACATTTTCATACAAACGCGAGGTCAATCAGAAGTTTTTTTTCCTAAATGTAATGTGATTCTCTAATTTGCAACATACCCCAATTACAGGAGTGCCCTTTAAATTACATTAAAAGTCACCAATTACCGTGAATCACTATCGGCCGATCTGTAATATCGTGAGCTAGGAGTAAATCACTACAATGTGTATCATTATTAGCGTCAATTTTTTTTCTACCCCTTTAATCAACTTTTCTCCGTGCACATGTGCTCCTATTACAGTTTGGAGACCGTCAATCGAAAGGTAAGATCCTTATCTTTCCATCGCAACCGTCGGATTAATTACCCAACCAACGTGCAAGGAGAAAATATGATTAGTGTGTCAGAATAAACATTGGCGCTCCTAGCCATATATGGTGTACTACACCATGTATCATTATTAGCATCAATTGGACTATATTGGTGACCCTAAAATTTACCCTTTGAAATTAAAATAGTGTCAATAACACTTTTTTTTTTCTTGACATAAAATTCTTATAAATGATCAATACTAGCGAAGTCATTCGGCATTGCATTAGAATTAATAACACCAAGGTAATAACTGCTTGACGCTAATAATGGTACACGGTGTAGTGCTAGACTTGTGAATCGCTATTAGCTGTAAGGATAAATTAGGCATTACGAGATAATCAGTACGGGGACAGTTTTAGTGTTAATAATTTGATTTCAGGCTTTAATGTTGTGGATGATTGTGGGCCGCTTAACAAATTACCGTTACGAGAATAAAAAAAAAGTATTACTAACACTATTTTAAAACGAGGGGCCTAACGCAAATAGCGATCCATTGTGTACCTTTACATGAGCTAACATACAATTTTCAGTTTATAGTCAGATTAATGCTTGAAAGCAACGATGTGAGAGTGTGGAAGATCTAACAAATTTTTAAAACCCAATCACACCCTCAATATTTAGGTTAAAAGGAAAATAAAACCTGGCTCTTGATTTCAGTTATGATGCTGTTGATGAGCTTTTCACAACCTTGTGGACTTTTGCAAATTTAAGGTGCTCTGTTTTATTTTGAAATTGTTATATATTGGTATGGACCACACTAATTTTGACTCAAGCTTGATGTTGGAATTAAGCTAATGATGATTAACATTGGCAGTTAGGTTAAAATAATAAAATCCATCACTCTTCCTCCATTGTTTCGAACAATTCATTGATTTTTCTTTCGCTTATTTCGTGAAACGCTTAAGAGAAACAAACGTTATAGCAAATGAAACAATATACAGTAAGCAATCAATTCAATTCCATATCATCCAGCAATTTTACCTCTTCTTCCATCCCACTATCCGTAATAATACAAATATAAATTCGAATTACCTTTCATTTGACTCATAATGGGATCAAACATTTCAAATGAAGCAAACATTTTGTTCAACGATGATCCTTTATATTACACATTCGAATTACAAAGCCGCTTTCTTCGCTTCCAAACACCTAAACGAACTACATTCAACTTTTATACAGTTGGCTAAATTGCTTACATACACAAACACTATTTGTATCTACGGTTCAGATTTACATCGGTAGCGATTCCATTCTAAACTGGCACGTGACATCTTATGATTGGTCAAAACAACATGGTGACTATACGAAAGTTTTTCCGTCTCAAAAAAGTACGCCTTAACTTCCGTCTAACGGCGACGATATTTTTCTGCCGCCTTATCGGCGGTACATTTCCAAAGGCGGCGGCGCCTGCGACCTTGTCATCTTCTGGAAGAGCGCCACGTTGGCATTGTACGCTGCACATCCGACAAAAAACACGTGTTTAGTGACATTTCGAAATAAAAAATACGGGACGTACAGATTTACGAAATGAAATGCGCAAAAGTCGAAACAATTTCTATGTTTGAACCGTTGAAAACGTAGTTGAACTGTCCATTTCACAACTCCGTTTCCCAGCTCACTCGCAGCTACATACGACTCTAAACAGATTCTATGCACAAGTCAACTTCGCAGTTCCCATTCCCAGTTTCCTCTCAGTTAGCGTGCGAGGTCACCGAGACAAAACCTCGACGGTTCTAAACAATTTTAGGGTTTTTTAGGGTGTGTGCACTCCGTTAACTCTAACCAGCTCCAGTTTCCGGTTCACTCATCCGCTAAACTTTCACGCATTCCTGTGACAAACTGTCGCAGTCGCCCGCAGATAATTTTTTGACTCCGACAAACAAAAGTACAAAACCAAAAAAAAAAGAAAAAAACAGACGAAAAAAAACTTTAGAAACCCTAAAGCTGCGCGCTGATTGGTCCACGTACTGATGGACGGATCCCATCCTCGATTCTTGAGCTCCCGCGTCTCCTGGCAGACCGAGCAGCTCCAGCAGAAGAAATGGAGGCACAGATCCGGACAAGGCTGAGCTGGCAGCAGGTACTTGTGACGTAACTGTGTACGGTACAGGCACGTGTAAAGACATCCGAGCATGGAAAACTCCTGCAGCAGATACCACAGCACGCCACCTGTCCCACAACCTGCCAAAAAACACGTCACCCTGCCACGTGTCAGTACGGATATCACTAGGAATCCGACCGCATGATCACATGACGGATCCAGGAAAATGCGGAGGCTGTGCCACGTGGCAGTGCTGACCTGTCATGCCGTCGCTGATGATTTCGATGTTTTGGCCGACGACCACGCAGGGGCAGAAGAGAGTGCAGCAGCCTGGGGGGGGGGGGGGGGGGGGGGGGGGGGGGGGGGGGGGGGGGGGAAGGGGTTAAGGGAGAGAAAGGGGAGAGAGAGAGGGGAGAGAGAGAGGAGAGAGGCTTGTGGCAGTCAGGGTGAGAGGTTCCATGTGGAAGGAGAGAGAGGGAGAGAGGGACTATAAGGAGAGGGGGGGAAAGGGAGGGAGGGGAGGTGGAGGGAGCGGAGGGAGGGGGAGAGGGAGGAGTGCCAGCGGAGGATATGGGTAAATGGGAGGGAGAGATATGGGTGAGGGCAGTAAGGGAGTGAGGATAGAGAGAGGAGAAGAAAAGGGAGATAAAGCGTGTGAGGAAGAGAGAAGGAGAGGGAAGAGGAATAAGAGGAGAGGGATTGCAGAATGGGGGCGATAGTTAGAGGGGAAGAAAAACAGGGGTATTTGGAGAGGAGAGAGGGAGAGAGAGAGAGAGGGAGAAGGAGAGAAACAAGGCGTATTGTGTGTGTGCGGGAAATGGAGAAGGATAGCGAGAGGGGGGAGGGAGACGGGAGAAGAGGGAGAGGGAGTGGGAGAGGGGAGAGGGAGAGGGAGAAGAGGAGGGAGAAGGAGAAGAGGAGGGAGAGGAAGGGGGAGAGGGAGAGGGAGAAGAGGAGGGAGAAGGAGAAGAGGGAGAGGAAGGGGGAGAGGGAGAGGGAGAGAGAGGGAGAAGGAGAAGAGGAGGGAGAGGAAGGGGGAGAGGGGAGAGGGAGAAGAGGAGAGAGACGAAGAAGAGGAGGGAGAGGGAGAGGCAGAGAGGAAGAGGCAGAGAGGAGAGGCAGAGGCAGAGAGGGAGAGGCAGAGGCAGAGAGGGAGGCAGGGCAGAGAGGTAGAGGCAGAGAGGGAGAGGCAGAGAGGGAGAGGGAGAGAGGGAGAGGGAGGGAGGGAGAGGGAGAGAGAGAGGCAGAGAGGTAGAGGCGGAGAGGGAGAGGCAGAGAGAGAGAGGCAGAGAGGCAGAGGCAGAGAGGGAGAGGGAGGGAGAGAGAGTCTTACAGGAGTCGTAGTCCTCCAGACATCCCAGCAGTCCCGTGGTCCACATCCCATTGGGCCGCGTGGTCCACGCCTGCGTCTGGGGGGGGTAGTTACTGAGAGGGAGGGAGCTGGGGGAGGCCATGGTGCACACGCTGCCCTGCTTCCTCTCTCTCTCTCTCTTTCTCTCTTTCTCTCTCTCTCCCCTCTTTTCTTCTCTTCGCTTTTCTTCTTTTCTTCTAGTGCGGTTGTGCGAGTGAGGGAGTGCGGAGATGGAAACGTGGGTAGCAGGGATAGAAGGCTTTTGGGTTCGCTTGGGGGGGTGGAGGTAGGGAGAGAGAGAGAGAGGGAGACGATTTTGAAGGAGGGAATGGGTTGGGATTGGACCGCAGAGTGACATGTACGGAATGTCGGCGAAGAGGTGTTACCTGAGGGAGGGACGAACTTGTCGGTTTGGGTATCGTCGTGGGGATGTTTTTTTAGGGTTCCTATTTTTGTGGAGCCAATCAGAAGGAATATCGCCGATGTGGAGTCGTCGTTCACACGTGCGGGAGGAAATGTATGTACGGAAGAGTGTGAAATGGTACGGATTGGAAGTCAAAGTGAGGACATATGCATGTCGCATGTCGGTGTGATGGTACGGACATGACGGGTGGTCGGTGGCTGGTGTTTTTTTGTTTTTAGTGCTGACGCTGTACGGTATTTCTATGATGGAAGTACGGGTCACAGTAACGTAGTGATTTTTTTTTGGATGATAGCTCCCTCATTTCCGTACGCGCCTTAACTCGTACGGTCGCGATTAAACAATTCTGCAAACGATACGCTGTACGGATTTATAAATGAAAATAGGAAAAACATAAAGTACAGTTAGGACATTCTTGTTCTATGCCGTACGCCCACCTATCGTGGGAGTTCTTGGGCCACACACACCGCCACAGAGTTAAATTTAATTGCTGTGTCGAACACTAAATACCGTGTATGATTTAGGAATTTCAAATCTGGCATTTTAGGTGGCACAAATTTAACATGGAGGGATTCAGGGATTGTCAAATTTTTGTCGGCACATGCTGATTTCCATGTCATCCCGTTGCGAGCTCGACCCTTCTGACGTCAGCGTGGACTTTGTAACGCACGACGCACCGTTCCCTTTCCCTGCGTTTTATTTCCCACTCCGGCGGTTTACCCTATTTTCCTGCTCAATAATTTTGCAGGTTCCGTACAGTACGGTGCCATTTGGAAAGCGATCTCAGAAAAAGGTCTTCTGGGGAACGCCCACGTCGTACTGGAAAAACTATCATTGGGCCTCCCACTGAATGAAGTGGTCGTCGTGCCACGTGCTACAGATTCGTTTCCTTTAACTTGACTTTTTTGGATGTTCTGAATATTAGGGTTCGAATCATAGTTCAAAAGTAGGCGTTTTTATGGCAGGCCTTTGGTCGGCGCCTTTATCGTAAGTTGTGTTATGGGCTTTTCATGTGATCTTCTAAGATCGCTACTTTGATCAGCGACCGTCCCGATCGTCCGAACCTGACGGTGTAATTAAATTTATATTGGTCCGAATGTTTTTAATTGGTCCAATATTGGTCCGAATGTATTCATTGGTCCGAATAGGTCCGAATACAATAGGGTCTTAAGATCATATTGTATTTTTTTGGCATACAATAGGCATATTGTATGGGCCTACTTTCACCTACTTTTGAGCTATGGGTTCGAATCACGGGCAGAAAACAAAGCTGTTTGCATTAGTGCAGATGGGCATGGAAAGCCGCCCTGTCGTATGCTATTCATGTCAGCCTGGCGGAGTATGTACCGTACCGATTACGTGTTCTTTGGGCCCGTTTGCTGTCTTTTGTTCACTACACCGCGAATCGTAATTAGAGTAAATTACTCTAATTCGGTCGCTCGAAATTTCGACTCTATCACATGAAATAGAGTAAATGATTCTAATTTTTTCATTATTCTATTTAAGGTAAAGTTTAATTAGCGTTTTTAATTCTAATATAGGTTCATTTTAAATAGTGTGGATTATGCGACGAAACCTCCGCCGACGCCAAAATTGTACTTTATTAAGCAAAAAAAGTACAAATAATGATTTAATACAGGCCGTTATCATGTAACCTGCCGTTTTAACAAACTGCGTAGTGCATAACGTCATAGTGACGATAAACTGTACGCTCCTGCCAAATTCTGTACAAATACCTTATTTACAGTAGAGGATATTAGCGTGCCAAATTAGAGTACTTAAATAAATTAGAGTAAACTTCATAGTTGAAACAGCTCTATCACATAAATTAGCGTTAATTACTCTATTTTTTTTTTTTAGTTTTTGTACTCTAATTTTTTCATTACTCTAATTACGATTCGCGGTGTACAGTGGACCGTGTATCGCCATTAGTGTTAATGTTTTTTTTGCCACTTAAAACATTTTTTTTTCGTACACGCTTGTCGGATTACGGATCTGACGGTTGCGATTAATATTAAAGATTCTCACCTTCCTAATGGAGGTCTCCATGTGAAAATCGGACAAGTGTGTACGGAGAAATGATGTTTTAAGTGGCTAAAAAATTATTAACACTAATAGCAAGACACGGTGTGCTGTACTTTACTAGTTCAGTTGTTTGCGAGAGAAGTACGGAAAACTGGACGATCATCTACAGGGCTGTACATTCTTTGGAGCTAAAGACAAACAAATTAGGCAGGGAGAGTGCGATCCGCCAACCGTGCGCAACTTTTCCTACATTAAATAATTCGCTCAGAATCGAACGAGATTTCTATTTATGCGAAACTGTAATTTCCACTACATAATTTGTCATACTTTTCCTGGACTTCGCACTTAACTCACTGCACGTTTCCTTCATGGGTGGAAACAGCCGATTTTCCTGGCGCAAAGTTGACTTTTTGTTTAGAACTGAGGATTTCTTTTGCTGGTAGCTTTTAACATCATCACTATTCATTATCCTTATCTGAAGATGATTTTATATGAACACAAAAGACAATAAAGATACAATGTGCACTGTCCCTAACACCACAGGTCTTACAAACATCTCTTGAAAATGAAAAGCTGCAGTACAGAATTTTTTGATCACATCCAGAAGACAGGAAAAAAACAAAGTTGTTTGGCATTTAAGGAGGACATTTCAGAAAAAAAAAGGACCTTAGATGATGAAACAAGCCATAGAACTCCAGTTGATTGAAGGTGCTTTTAGGAAACATATTTGTAGGAGCCCAATTCAACAATTTCTGGCCAATGGCCATGTTATAAAACTGAAACATAACAAATCAATAAAAGGTCGCTAATACTGGACTTATACATTTTGATATAAAGAAATCAGATTTTCATCGATAAAACCGCTACGTTCAGAAAACTGTACGGATAAAACTAACAATAGAACTAAGTATGGATAAACTCTCTACACTTGTATATATGAATAATCGAGGAAAAAGCTAAAGTAAACACCACTATAAGGTAAATGTGAGGAAATCCAAACTTCAACACTTGGAAAAAACGCGGTCAATTACCTTTTCCAACAAAAGAGACATTAAATGATCGACTCGATCTCCATTCTTTCCAGTTGGATCCCATTCATTCCATTTTTTTTTCGTTTTTTGTTTCAACTTCGATCAAGCCCATCGTCCAAATTTTTTGAGCCCATCATCACATTTCCGGCAATCTGTTTATCCACTTTGTCACGTCTCCTTCCCTCGAATGCATCATATCCCTCCATCTGTTCACAAATTTATACCATCAAGATTACAATTAGTTAAATCATAACGAAGGAAAAGCAAAAAATAAAATTGTCCCCAAAAAAAATAAAACAAGGTCACATTCATTTCCTCCAGAAATCATAATGCCTCCTCAAGTTAACAAAGAAAAGAAAACAGAACGGAATAAAAGCATATAAAAAGAAGTTACGATTTAAACTAAGGAATATTTCAATCATCAGAAATCGACATCTGAATCAAAAACGTTTTTAAACCCAACAAAAATCTTACGGTGTTACTATTTACATTTGTTTAAAATTGAAACGCGAGAGTGAGGGAGAGAAGAAGTGGGAGAGAGGCAGAGAGAAAAATAGAGAGAGAGGGAAAGAAGGAGAGAGAAAGGAAGACGAGGAGGGGTGAGAAGTGGAGAAAGTGGGAGGTGAGAAAATGACACAATGTCTACCATAGCCTTAGAGACACCGGCCCCTTATCCACGAAAGTGGACACAGCAGAAGGGGGAGGGGGAGAGGGAGGGGAAGGGGGAGGGGGAGAGGGAGGAGGAGAGGGACAGAGAGACGGAGTGGGAGAGGAGAGAAAGGTAGGGAGAGCGAGTAAGTTCATAATGAATTTGCCTTTGTTTGTGAATATATCCACTGTAAAATTTAGTATATTGGGGTTTTGATGAACTATCCTTTTTGCACTTTTCTTTTCTTTGCTTTATTACTCCTCTCTCTCTCTCTCCCTCCCTCCACCCCTCAGTAACCCTTCCTCCAAAAAAAAAAAACTCCCTCACACCCCCAAAAAAAAACCAAAACCACTTTTAAAATTTACACACCCTTCCAAATTTAAATTATAACTCCCTTTAAAAAATAAACCCCCTCTAAAAATAACTTCCCCCCCCCCCCCCCCCCCCCTTTTCCCCCCCCCCCTCCCCTTCAATAAAAATCTCCCCCAAACAAAAAATTTTCCTCAATATTAAATTTAAACCTTCCCACACATTTAAAATTTTCACCAAAACCAAAAAAAAACCCCCACACTCCCTCAAAAAAAAAAAACCTCCTTCCCAATGACTCCCCACCTCCCTCCCTCTCTCTCTCTCTCCTC
>JBBHKE010000173.1:36554-80838 GCA_037447655.1 Zygnema cylindricum | reverse complement strand
GGGAAGGGGGTGAAGGGGAGAGGGAGGGGGGAGGGGGGGGAGCGGAGGAGGAGGGAAGAGAGAGATGTAATTAAATACGAAAAAATATGGGAGCAACCGAAAGAGAGAGGAGGAAGTGGGAAGACATGAAATAGAGAAAGAATGGGAGTGAGAGGAGGAAAGTGAAGTAAGGGTGAGAGGGAGAGAAGAGGGAGAGGAGAGGAGAGGGAAGGAAGAGAGGAAGGAGAAGGGAAAGGGAGAGATAGAGAGCAGAGGATAAGGGGAGAGAGAGAAGAGAGAGTGACGAGGGAGAAGAGAGAGCGGAGAGGGGGAGGAGTGGGAGAGAAGAGGAAAGGGAAAATTAAAACCCTTTTTAAGTGCAAATCTTTGGGTGTATTTTTTCAGGTACATGCTGGTCACATCAGAAGGGGGTCCTGGATCAATCAAGGTGCTCTCTCTTTCTCTGTCTCTCTCTCTGACTCTCTCTCTGACTCTCTCTCGATCTCTCTCTCCCCTAACTCTCTCCCTCCATCTCTCTCTCATACTGTCCTTGTCTCTCTGTCTCTGTCTCTACTTCTTTCTTGCTCCCCCTCTCTCTTGTAGTCTTTGTGCCTCGCCCTCCCTCTCTCTGCCCCCGTGCTGTTTTATGTTTTTTTTCTCCCTTTCGCACAACTCTCTCTCCCTCCATCAATAAACTCTGACTCTGACTTTCTCCCTCTCTCTCCCTCTCTCCCCCTCTCCCTCTGACATCCAGGTATTCCATCACTGCACTTCATACTTCAAGACATAGACTATACGCAATTTGACTTTCATTCGACTCCTTAGACCCATTTAGACCCATTAGTGGAGTGACTACCTATTATTGCAAGGCACTCCACAATTAGCTTCTATGCAAAGAATTGTTACTAGTTTCCCTTTAATACCAATCAATCCTTTATACTAAAAGTGATGGGCAGAGTATAGTTTTGTCAGTTTCTGTAAAGAGGAGGACCATGACGGTAACTATAGACGAGTATTCTTCTAAACCTTCACTTGAAAAAAAAAGGTAGATGTATAGAGGTATAGTGTAATTGGTATATCTAAATGCAAAACTTGATCGTACCAACAAATTCACTCCCTCGGAACTTCCCCTCCCCTCCCCTCCCCTCCCTCCACCCCCCTCGGACTGCAGATAATAGCGGTCTACTCGAGTTCAATAAATTTAAAGTTGGGTAAAAAAAATTCCCCGGCTAAAGGTTTAGATGCGAGAAGAGGAAACACAGAAAAGTTAAAAGTCGAAATGTTTTTCGCATGTGTCACCAACGGTCAGGATACAATCACTCTATTTTGAGAAACTTTGAAGCCTGTTAATACGTGACTTTAATTTCTTAAAAAATTGGTGTTTCTTATTAATACCAGTTCAAACTCTAGAGAATTGAAAATTGAAAATAGCTATTGAACTGATTCTGAGTTCGAGGGAGAGGGACACTAGAGGATGATCTGTTAACCAATTGCTTTGTCCCACCTACAAGGGCCTGAAGTGTTTCCTCTTGAGTGAGAGAGAGGGAGAGAGAGAGAGAGAGAGAGAGAGAGAATTTTTAGAGCTTTTCTTGATGGGACAAATTGTTGTTGTCCATCACTCATTTTTATGGAGAACGATAAAGCATTCCGCCTGACGGAAATCTCAAAGAAACCTTTATCACCGGTCAAAATGATAAAAATAGAAAACCTTTCAAATATAGCATATATAGGTGTGCACATAGCATAATCAAACTTTGGTTCAACTTTCATTCGGATTCAACAATCGTACCAGGAACTTATATTCCGAAGAACTCTCCCTCTTTTGTACAGTTGGTTTTGAAGACTATTGAAAGACATACTTCTCTTCCCCATAGAAATCAAAAACATTCAAACAAATATATGTGCAGTACTGTCACGTAGGCGTTGCGTGACGCAAGGATAAGTTTCCATAAGGAACCGGCAACGGCCATGTACATATCAATGTACTTTTCAGGCCTTTGGAGGGTTTATACCCAATTTGGGGTAATTCTTCTGGAATTAAGGGGTAGGAGAGAGAGGTGGAGGAGAGAGAAGGGGAGGAGAGAGAGAGGAGGAGAGAGAGGGGGCGAGGAGAGCGATCACAGAATACCGAACCTTCGTCGAGTAAACTTTTGAGCAAACCCTTCATAGGTATTGCTTCCCTAATTCAATTTTTTTGCAAGGAATATATGTGTCCCATGTCATCTTGACCCGACCGCATGTAATATTTTGTCCACGTTCGTAATATTAACAATGATAACATTGGTTTGGAAAAAAAAAAACTAATAAACCACGTAAGTAGAAAAAATGGCTTACCTTGAGATTCGCATCCCTCAGTGCCACTATTCCTGTATTTTTCCATGTTGAAACTCGGGCCACCTGTCCCCAAAAATCAGAAATGGAAACATCATTTAGCAACAGTTTGAACATATCATAAAATTTCTTGTTGACTTTTCCCTACACATGTTCCACATTGAACAATTTTGATTTGTCCAGTTTGCAAACTTCTTCTCAATCAGATGTCGTTTATTGTTGATGGTGATAAAAATCAAGTACTTTCCTTCAGAACTAACCAAGATTTGGAAAATGATTTCAATAAAAGCAGTATTTTCCTCCAATGTCAAAGGATTCCTGTATTCAAAAAGACCATATTGCAACTATACAGATTGAAAAAAAAAAAGACGCACCGACTCTGAGCAAAAATCCTAAGAGAAACAGTAAGTGATTCAGTTTTCTCATATACTAGGATCAATGGGTGACTTTTCAACTCCAGAGTCTTCCAATGCCACAGAGTGAATAAACAAGCGGATAGCTTGCATTCTACTATGTACAAGGGTATTGAAGTTAAGAAGATGAAATAATCACGGAAAACAATGTTCACCTTTTTTATAATGCCAGAATCATGATCTTCCAACAAACTAAATTCTGTCTTTGATCTTGACAGATTTGAGGCTCTTTGAAGATGTACTTAGATTTTATGTTTTCTTTAACTTGATCCACTTTGTAGTTCTTCTCTTCTACACCCATGAATCAATGACAAGGGAAATTCTTCGTTGCTTATAACACCTACATTGCCACGAATTCCTCCCGATAAAATCTAATGCAAGATCGCTTGATGCTATCGACAACATAAACTCACTTAAAGGAAAAACAACATACTCTGTTTGAATAGGTTTCGAAACAAAGTTACCGAATACTTGTATAAAATTGCTGCAATACGGAGTTAAGTGCACGATAATGAGGATTTACGATCTAGTCACGAATGTAATTGCGTATAAACCTTGTTTTGGTTTTTGCAATATACGAAGCCTCACCGATCCTAACAAACAATGTGAAATATTTTGTACAAATAAACATAATTAAAATGTCGTTTGACAAAAAAGAAAAACAAGAGAAATTTGATCACAAAGTTTCTGCTAATGACACCATTTATCTCTGTTAAGCTCAATACGTAAATATCAAGCCAGTACCAAACCACTCGTTTCTTTAAAAAAATTACAGTTTTCATGAATCTTACTCCTAACAAACAGCTTGGCTTCTGAAGGTAAAGAAGGGAAGCAAATTACAAACTGCCCTGTTGTGAAACCGGTTTTCTCCACTCCTCCTCTTTCTCCTCCTCCTCCTCTCAAAGCTCCCGCGGGACGACCAATGCAGCAACCCATGGTCAACCTTTAACCCTAAAACTCCTAACCAGTGCTTCCAATGTAGAAATGCTGTTGGATTGCCAGGAGAGAAGGAGAAAAAAAAGGATCTGGTATTCTCCTAAATCATATTTTTAAGCCCAGGAGAAGCACAAGGGAGCGCATAGTACCTCCCGGGAGGGTGTGAGGGCGAGAGAGGAGAAATAGTCGTTAAATTGGGCCCAGCCCAATCGCATCTTCTCTGCTGTTGTTAAGGGCGGGGCGGCCATGGCGAAGAGGAGGGAGAGTATTTGCGGATGGAAATAAGGTGAGAGAAGTTGCTGATGGGAGAAAAGGGGGAGACGAGAGGGTGAGAGAGGAGAGAGTCCTCGATTTTTTTTTTCTCTCTCTCTCTCTCTCGCTTCTCTGTTGCTTGCTTCGTAACTTCCTTGCGAGTCCGGAAACGGTGCGGAACTTTTCCGTATTTTAAATCATGTGCGCACTTGAAAGAATAGCCGCAGTAAACTTCCAAAGAAAACCTCGCGCGTTTTGCGGAATGCGCACGGAATCCGCGGACATTTCGATTGAAGGCTGGCAGTTTGGCATGCAGAAAGAATGTCCAAGTTGGAAATTTGGACGGTGGAAATAACAATTTCAGATCGGAACTCTTTTATTTTCCTTTCAGTCGTTTTTTCGTGCTTTGCTTTACCTCGGTATTTCTCTCTAGTCCACTCCCTATTAATTGTTACTGTTGTTATTTCATTTACGGATAAACTTATCAATTTGGTTGCCAATTCTTAGCCTTCTAGGGGAGGACTCCTGATGTATCATGTTATTGATTTCTTTGGCAACTTCATTTCACTAATAGGTGACTGTAAAGACAGCAACATGGAAGATCGCAAGTTGGATCTCATAGGCTCAAATGAAGGCTTCTTCTAATCATGGATAGAATTCATTGCCAGTGAAAAAGACATAAGGAATGAGTTTTAAAGTGCAAAAGTGAAAAGAAAGTGTCAATGTAACTTCGATATAACCATGTCCGAGAAAGCAGGTGCAAATCAATAAATAAAGTCCCAGAAAAGAGAATTATAGCTCAACATTCAATTTCACACCGTCCTGGTCTCCAAACGCTCACATAGCTTTTCTCTTAAAATCTAGCGAACAATAATGAAGGAATTCAGTGTATGATTGTTTATGAGCATATCCTGAATAGAAGGAAAATAACAATTCCATTGAAAACCAAGCAAAAAATATGTGTGAATGCAATCTTAGAGTTGACTCAAGAAATCTACTGACCGAATGAAAAAAAAAAAAAATAGCCCAACAAAAGAACTCAGGGAAACTTCAATCATAGGTAGATGTTGACAATCGGTTCAAGAGAGAGTATTATACTACAGTGAAGACACTGATCACCATCGAAAACAGATTGAAGGGAGGAATTTTAAAATTAAAATTCAAAAATCAGAAAAACATTAAGTGTGAAAAGTTAAATAAATTTGAATGGGCTAGGAAATTCTTCACTCCCACTAAAACTTCCTATCCACTTTGTAGGTAGGTTTTAGCCTGAAGAAAAAAAAGAAATACTTTCCTTCTACCCGTACCCATCTCAGGCTACTACTTGAAAAATATCCCTAAAAAAATGACTTTACACATTGCAACTACACCTATTTTCCCTAAACCTAGAAAAATAAACTATACACATTTCTGCAAAGAAAAAAAAATGCAGATTTTTAAACCGGATTTCTACCGGTTTCTATAAGGCACATTGAATTCACTTCCTCCATGAACAATTTGGTATTAAAAAACATATTTCGATGGAGGCTTGTAACTGCAGTCGATATATAAATATATAAATGTAAACTATCGCCGCTATTGTAAGCCATATATCCAAGATCAAGCATCTTCATTATTCTTAATCTCACAATCCCTCATTGCAATCCCTCACCATACTCCTTTTCCACAACCTTTTTTCCCAAATCCCATATTTTAATCCTTTATTTTACAAGAATGAATGTTCTTCTCCCGGCAATAGCTGACGAACCGTAGGAGCTCCACTCGGTAACCTGATCACAAGTCTAGTTGTATTCCAACCGATTTTGTCAGCTTCTGAAACGAAAGAGTCGAAGGAAGCTTGCATTGCCTCTAATGAAGTTTGGAAAAGTTGCTTCGAACTTTTCCCCAATCCTTTCCTTGGGGATGGGTTTAACAAGAGGGTCGGTGAACCGGAGGACAGTGAAAGGAGAGGACTATCTTCTGTATGGGAAAAATTAGAAACACTTTTGTTAAATTTTGCGTGATTCTGGAGAATCCATTCTGCCTGATATATGCTTCTCATCAAGGTAACGCTAGTTGCTCCTTCCTGCATATCCTCATTCAAAGAAAAAAGAAGGGAAGAAAATGTCAGAGAATCCTAAACCCGAAGGCGGAACACTGTCACATAATATGGCGATTTAACAATTGCAAACAATAAACTGATGAATGCCAACGCATCAGTATCGCAGTATCGCGGTCGTCGCGGTGTTGGAAAAAAAAAAGGAAATGCAAAACATCAAAAAAGTGAAGCCTGACAAACACTAAATTCATCGCTAATAGGTGATAAATTCAGTAGCAGGAACACAAAGTCTTTGAATCCCGTACAATGTGCTCAAATGAAAACTCCTCTCCGCAGCAACTCCACCAACCAAAAATTAAATTTACTGTCTAGTGAGGAGAAGTTCATTAATATTTCAAATTTAACCAAGTAAAAATTTTACAAAGTAAAATTGAAAGTACATTTGTAACTTCTCAAGTTCTCATCTTCAGCAGCAGATAGAGCTGAGGTCCAGCTGCTCACTACCTATTCGTTTTTAAATCAAACTTACACTAAGTAAAAAAAAAACTGTAATAAAACCTTTACTAAGCAAAATCAGAAGTATATTTGTAACGACTTGTACAGTTTCTCACCTTCAGCAGCACTCAGAAATGCCGTGCAGCTTCTCTCTACTAAAAATTAAAATTTCAACTGAAGTGAAATTCGAAATCAAGTTTCTCACCTTCAGCAGAACATGGAACTGAGGTCCAGCTGCTCGCTCGCCAACAAAGGTGAGCATATACTCCTCGTGTTCATAAATGGCAAGAAGGTCTTGGACATCCTGTTCACAGAAAAATAAAAGGAGCAAAGCTTCATAGTGAGAGAACTTCCTTTTTTCAGTGGTATCAGACTATCAGTCGAAACCAAACCACCGATCGCCATTAGAGTGAGTTAGTGGACTATTAGTGTTAACATTCCATTAGATTAAACTCGACTACATTATCATGTTTTCCCACAGAGTTCATTCTTTTTTAAACTGAAATTCTCGACACTTACAAAACCTGGTAGAAACTTGAAAACAGCTTCAAGAGCCCAACTTAACCTAGAATACCGACACTGAAAACCTTCAAGTATGATCTACCAACAAAACCTCTTACAATTTAAGTTCAATGTGAACACATTCTTCGACAAATAACCTGCGATTGAGAAAGACCCATTTTGTCGAAAAGCATTTCCAGAAACCCACCTGTCCTGTCACACGATTTGTCGCCAGTAAAGTCTCCAGCGAACATCCTATTTGCATACGTGGCCGAGTGCATCTCCAAGGAACCAGCAATTCTTCTTTTAGGTTGATAGCATATACGTCTGAGCACAGGTCATAATAAAAATGCAATAAGAAAAGTGCAGTGCTAGCCATCTATTGCATTTTCGGTTGATTTCATATATGTCCGAACGTAATCCATAATAAAAATGCAAGAATAACAATGTGGTATTAGTAATTGTTTGTATATTTTGTATACATTGGTTCTGTCGTTTTTTCAAACTGCAGACACTCTCACAAAGAAACACCCCTGATGAAAATCTCCAGGTATTACCGGAGAGTACAGGAAGAAACGCATTATCAATTGAACACAAGCTACCCTGATCCAAACAAAACATCAGCTACACTATCTGTGGTTAATATCTCCCTAAAATACATAAATATTGGTCAACTATGTTCACTCACCAGGGAGAGGGAGACCTCCAACATGTGCTTCTGCTAGCAATGCAGCCCGTTTAAAATTTATCTGCAAGTAAAAGACAGTCCAACAAAATTTACCTTAGCGACTAGAATAAACGTAACTATAATCAAGAACATTAGAATTATTACGACTGTTCGATCCCAGCCTGTAGAAGCCAGTAAACCCCACTATATTCGCCTCACAAACTAAGGTTTACACATTGTCAGTAGCCTCACAATTTCATTACCGCACTCAGTAGTAGCAACACATTTGAGGCAACATGCTTTCATGGATAGCGACAACATGGGGCTTCATGTCCATTCAACCAATAAAAACTGCAATCATCATATTGAAGAGGCGATATCTTTCCCAAAGAACTCCAGGGTCTTTTCACAACAGTAAAATGTGTGAATGGTAAACAGAAGAAACCTACTGTGGGAAGCCGCAATGTCTTAAGTGACCGGTATCGGAAATACAAATGGCAAGCTCGAATAGCTGCCCACACACCCACAAGACTCCAATAGGAAGACGCAATACCAGGTGTTCGCTGTAACCAGAAAACACATGTAGCTATGTCAGCTTCAAAAACTAACAAACAACTAAATATCCATAACTAAACAAGTACAAAAACCTTTTGAACAACTTGAATATCAACAGACTAAATCGGAAACCTCCACTTCACTCTCCTAAGTTTAACATCCCTACAAATCACTTATCCGGTTGTTAACTAGAGTATCTCGATGAAAGGCAGTAGAATACGGATGAATGTGAAGTACAGCCGACAGAGTTCTGAGCTGCTGATGATTTCTTACCAGTAGTACCACACCAAAGGCAAGTCCGAGAATTTGTCCTCCTACTTGCCAAACTTCTCCCTTCGCCACAATGTCTCCCACATTCTCTGAATCCGCAAAATGGGTTTGAATGACACGCCAAGATGGTTCTTTCAACCCTCTTGCAACTGCTTTGGTAAGATTCCCAAGTGACGCAAGTATTAAAAAACTTCCTGGAGCTAGAGGAGTCGCCAGTTCAAACATGCCTCCAACAGAGCCAATGAGGTCAGCGTACATGCGCCATTGTTTTGGGTCCTCGTCAAACATACTCCCAAAACGTCCTCCAATAAGAAAGCGACCTAAAGCCCCTATTCCATCTTTAGTGACCCATTTTATGGCTGCAGTTGCAGCTGCAGCTGGAGCCGGGGCAGCTCCAATACCAACCGCTGTGAGAAGAGTGGACGTGACAAGAGTGGAACAGGTCCAGCCTGTGATATGGACAGGAAGTTGACAAAGCCTGCGCAGAAAATCAATCCATAGATTTGACGAACTCATTAGGTAAGAGGTACCATTCATGAAATGGAGCACTAATGTTTTGTTCGCCCTTTACACTTTTTTCTAATCCGGCGGTTGCGGTGGAAAAGGAAGATTCGTACCTCTGGCAGTTTCCAGATAAAAATGGACATATACAGAGAAAAGTTGATTTAAGTGGCGGAAAAAACAATAACGCCAATAGCAATACACAGTAAACTTAGCAAATACTTGGCATTCACTAAAATTCTGGCCTTACTAAGTGTTATTTAACATACAACTCTGCTCGCTAAATTTATGGAACTTACATGTATGGAAGATAATCCTCAGTCACACCATTAGGAAACCCAGCCGGCAAAACAAAATTTCCTAGCCGTCTGGGAAGAGATTTAAACCATAAGGTTCCCTCCAAAATGGCACCTTTGCTATTGGCTTCCTCCACACAGACCTCGCCTGAAACATCATTGAGCCAGTACTTCCTGCACCTCCAAATAAATTAAATAAAAAGCATTCATAGACTAGCATAATAAATATAACAAATTAAATATGATGTTAATTAGCATTCAAAAGCTGGTGTAATCATAATGAAAAGCTAGCATAATGTCTGAATGGAACACCTTCCTTCAGAAACCTATAAGACCATCGAACATTCATAATTCCAGAGTGGTACAATTGGATGCCTCTGATATACACTGCACAGATGTGTAGGAGCTGGTTTCTTTCGGAACTGACCTTTTTTTGCCTGTACGAGGGCAATTCTCCTCCAACACAGTGACGGCTCCATGTGGCTTCAATGGTGTAAGGATAGGTACAACAGATTCACCAAACCTATAACCCACATTCAATACAACCATATCAACATTAAGAACATAGATGGCATGCGACAAAAAAGGCATTGAGTCTACCATTGCCACTGTCAGTTTTGAGATATATTCTACCTATAGTTGCATAGTTTTGTCTACTCTAATTTTATCGCAATTTTATTTAGATATTCAATAAAATTTCACCTGTACGCCGGCTTTTCTGTCTTTCCTTCAACCAATTAAGACATAAGATCAATTACTAGAAATGAAACACACAACATCCATTCACAAGAATCAGAGTAAGCGTAAGCTACATAATCATTCTCTCTCCCTAATCTATTCCCCTGTCCCTCCCCAATTCTCCACCGCCCCTCATACCTCCCTCCCCTCGAGAAGACAAAGCGTGCGGGAGTGAGGGACAGAAAAAGATTTCCTGTTAATGACAAAGCTTTATTTCTTTTTCTGCCCTACTGCCTCCAATCCTAAGCTGGTTCACCACCACTCTCTACGGATTATAATCGAAACTTTTATTAGCGGCTATGGCTTTGTAATTTGCATAACAACAAAAATCGAAAAACGTTAATCACCTTCAATCTCCTATAATCTTCCATGATCTCCTTTAATCCCCTACAATCTCTTTTAATCTCCTGCAATTCTCCTGTAATATCTTGTAGCTGTTCCTCTGATTCTCCTTATCAATAGCAATGGAGCCTAAAATATGGAAAATAATTTCTCACCGGTGAGTATGAAGGGGTTCGTGTGCCGCAGACGAAGCTTCACATCGTAACTCGAGAGAATGATTTGAGGAGCCATTGAGAAATTTCCGAGGTCCTACTGAATTTAATGACTTTAAAGCAGAACCTCTGAAAATTTGTCGTAAATTATGGACTGACAGTTTATCTGACTGGGAGAGAGGAGAATGTCCATGCCTACTAGCGGCGCGGCACTGATAACAAGTAGAAGTTATAGGAGTAAGAGACGTACTGGAGGTCGAGGCAGTAGAAGAAGAAGAGATGGTAAAGGAACCATAAGAAGTGCTGTATTCATTTACATGCGCGTTGGATGTTCTAACAGTTTCGTAATGAGCAAAAGGATGTAACGTAGCAGCCAAAGGATTAATAATCATTGTGAGTCCTTAGGTTTCACGTGAAAGTCTGTGAGAGAGAGCGGTTTCTGAAGCAACTAAAAAGATGCCAAAATGATGCTGATGCTGATCCTGCCACGTGTACTAGTAGACCATGGCGGAATTGTCACGTCGATGGGCAATTAAAGTTCAAAAAATAAGAACCATCGGATGCTCTAAAATGATACGCCAACATACCGTACTGCTGCTCGATTTGGTCTATTGCAAAACCCTAGAAATCTAAAACTTAACAATGTACGTTCTCGCGAAAGCGGGATCCCTTCTTCGGGTTCAGCTTGTGGCTTGGAGAGCGTCGCGAGATTCGAAAAGGCGAGCGACCAAGCGAGCCTCTCCTCCTATTGGAGATAGAGTATTCCATTCACATTTGCGAAATGTTCATGCTTACAAGTGGCAGTAAGCACGTGTAAGTTTTTTTTATGGATGGCTGGAATTTATTCTAAATTCTTAACTTTGTGTAGATCTGCCGGACTGCAGACGTGTTCCGCTCAGAAAGCATCCCTGTTCCGCTCAGAAAGCATCCCTGAGGCTTACATGGTCACCACATAATTGAGGCACATAGAATCGATCTCTTGACAGGTGTTCCTGTTATTGATTCTCAGCCTTGGAATTGACAGTCGGCAAGTTACGCAATCGTACAAAATACTCCCCCTCATCTTGTGCGCACCAAACTGTTGTTTTTTGGAAGTCTACATGAGTTCGTGGCTGAAGGGCTCTACTCTAATTTACGGCATTTATGGCACTGCGGCCTATTCTGCACACTTTAAATAATAGAGTGCTACCACATGTTAATATCTACACTGCGCATACATTGTTGACACCGACAATTGAGAGCACAATTTTGCCACCACAATAGCCTACGACAAATCCTAGGGATTTCTGACAACACGAATACTACGCTAAAAGTGGGGACGCGAGTGGTCACTTCCCCAATAATGTAGGAGAATTGCATACACGCTGTGTTTTTTATTGGCTATAAATGAAGCGAAGCCAAGTCCCATTGAGGTAAAAAATGATATTTTGACTCTATATTCTATTTTATTATTCAATTATATATTTTAAATCTACAAATACGGACCAGAAAATGTAAGTTAACAATCATGTTGGGAAACGTCCCTCAACAATTTTGACATGCTTTCCCGTCGAGTCGTTGATGATAGTAAAATTTTCAGTTCGCCGTGATCAACGTTTCTTCCGCACGGGCATTTCATCAATACAACTCGATACGATTCGGATTCTCAATCTTCTCGTTACGTTAGAATTTCGTATCAGGGTGAAGTTCCATTAGGCGGTCTCAATAAATGTACGGACATGTCTACTGTCAACATTTAATGGAAGTCCGCTCCATTGTGTCGGGCCAGTAACTAACCTTCCTCAATTGTGATTGGCGCCATTAAGTTAGAGTCTAGATTCTAAAAATCTTGAAAAAAATATACAAACGGAATATCTGTACAAAATTGCTGTACCGCCGGAGGTAATTAATGATTCGTACATGAAATTTTTGGCTATATTTTGATTTTGAAAATGGAAATCAAAATTTCGAATCAGAATGGCAAAAAGACGCGACAACTTTGAAGGTCGCGGCAAACTTTGAAAGTCGTTGGATGTCAGACAGAGCGTGCGAGGATATTTTCACCTTATCGACATTCAACGTGGCTGGAGGCACATGGCGTGTACGACGTGCACACCTGTGATCGCTTGTACAACGTAGATATTATTTTTATTTTTTACGTGTACCAATGGTAATGAATGGAAATCGTTTAGTGGGAGAGTTGGGGCCCACTGGATGATGTGTTCGATTACCTCGCGGATCTTAAAAAGTGAAACATCCAACAATCAGGAATTACGCTTACATCTTTGGAGCTTCCCGACAACTTTCCAGTAACGATGTTTCGTCCGACAAAAAAAAAATATGGTACGGCTCTGTACGGCGCTGTACTAAAACGCACGGCGTCTAGTAACAAACCCCACTTTTCGTCTAATGGAACTTCACCCTCACTTGCTCAATGGGACTATGTCTGCGTTTATTTTACTACATGACAGTATAAAATGTAGTTTTACCACAGTTCAAAGTTGCTAATACGCGTGACGCTACAGTATGTCTCATTACCCATAAAGGGATGTTATAAAATAAAAGGAAATTGCTAATCGCAGAGACGATTTTTGCTGCGCGCTGGTACTGTTGTTGTCAAATATTGTACATTTGAAGTACAATTTTGTACAAGCTACGTACCTATAACTTCACATCTGAAGGTCAATCCGTATAACAGCTTTGACTGGCGGATTATTGTACCGGCGGTTAAAAAAGTGTCGCGCTTGCAAACGTCGACCGTCATAAAAAAAAACAAAAAATCACACGGCCGGCGCAGTTTTACTGTAACCAAACTGCGGCAGCCACATATAAATAAAATGGTTGCGCGCAGATAGTTTATCACTTCACGTTAGCCGCAAAAATGAAATCAACTCGTCGTCACGTCCACCGTGGACGTGACGACGTGTCATTTTAGTTTCATCGATATTTATATGCGGGTGGTCGGGTACGCATTTTTATTTTGTACGAAGTTTATTTGGTTCCGTGCGAGTTTACACATGTTGTACGTCGTTCTTTAATATGTGTCCAAGTTCAATGTAACGGTTCGCGAGTTGATTTCATTTTTGCAGTAAACTACACCGCCAATCGTTATTAGCGTCGTGTACACTAATTCCGTCCCGGTTTTTTTTTTTATTCTCCATTAGCGTAGTTCGTTCTATTTTTTTCTTTATTCTATTTAGGGTTATTTTCAGTACGTTCTCTCTTAAATAGAGTTGTGTACGGTCAGTGTCAGACCGTACATACATGTACCTTTTTATATTAAAAAGTACAATAAATAAGTATTAGTAACTGCGGACGCATGAGAATGTGCGCTCTATAAAGGAAAAAAAAACAGGTCGTAAAAAATCCCGCTCGCACATATTCGTCCGACAGCTGCGTTTCGACCGTGTGAATGTACGATTTGTGTACGATTTGCCAGATTTTGTACGGAGACCTATATTAGTTTAAGCATGTTTGCGACCGACATTTTTTTTTTCAAAGATCCAAATTACCAAACAATTAGAATGTATGATTTTTTCCAAAATTTTCAAATTCTTAATTAGCGTACACCATGGTAATTATTTTTATACGCTAAGAAAACTTACACGCTAATA
The DNA here is from genome assembly GCA_037447655.1 of Zygnema cylindricum. Classification (NCBI taxonomy): domain Eukaryota; kingdom Viridiplantae; phylum Streptophyta; class Zygnematophyceae; order Zygnematales; family Zygnemataceae; genus Zygnema; species Zygnema cylindricum. The sequence goes on along the minus strand of JBBHKE010000173.1, from coordinate 66,779 downwards.
ACGATTGGCGGTGTATGTGCGCGCAACCATTTTATTTATATGTGGCTGCCGCAGTTTGGTTACAGTAAACCTGCGCCAGCCGTGTGAAATTTAATTTATTTTATGACGGTCGACGTTTGCAAGCGCGACACTTTTTTAACCGCCGGTACAATATTCCGCCAGTCAAAGTTGTTTGACGGATTGACCGTCAGATCTGAAATTAAGGTACGTAGCCTGTACGAAATTGTACTTCAAATGTACCATTTTTGACAACTTCCTGCGCGCAACAAAAATCGTCTCTGCGATTAGCAATTCCCAAATAAAATTAGGGAATTCATCATCGCAGTAACTACTTTGGTTGCGCGCAGTCACCTACGTTAGGTTGTCAAATATTGTACTCTTTAAGTACACATTCGTACAATCTAAGTACCGTTGAGTTCAGATTTGAACGGTCAATCCTTTGAAAAGCTTTGACTTGCGAGATATCGTAACAACCGGTTAAAATTTTGCCGCGCTTGTGAACCTCGACCGTCACAATAAAATCAACAATTCTCACGGCCGGCCAATGTTTAAGGTAACAAAACTGCGGCAACCACATGTGAATGAACTTGTTGCGCCCATAAACTTGTGCTTCCAAAAGGGAGCTCACGCATAGTGAGCAAGTTACGCCTGCGCGCAACAATTTCATGCACATGTGGTTGCCGCAGTTCTGTTACCTTAACTTAACGGTACTCAAGGGTAGTGTTGGGTACCGAGGAACATTTGCCGATATTCGATATATATCGAATTTATGGTACCCGATAATCGATATTTCGCTTCGATATATCGAAAATGAAAATATCGCGATATATTGTCGATATATCGCCAATATATCGTATCGCCAATATATCGAAGCATAAAAAAAATGAAAAAAAGTGATAGGTCACCAAAGTCACGTGCCTTCGGATAAAGTGACCTTAAAATCTTTGCCGAAAAGAAATACAGTTTTAAAGTCTGCAGAGTGAAGGTGATATTTGAGGTACATTGACGCAGTACACTTGTGAAGTACACGTACATAATACGCAAGTGCGGGTTTCCATGCGAAAATGGTCAGTTTTCAAATTTTTGACTATTTTAGAGATTTGATCGTCAACTTACAAGGAACCAGTCAAATCAAAACACGTATGTAAAAACTTGTTTACAACCGCTACGCGATGTAACCGAGGCCCTTGTAATACATAAATTTTGTTGTTCGTACTATTACAAAATTGGTATTTTTTTGTCGGTTACATTTTGTGGCGTACACCTTTAAGGGTGAACTTCCATTAGAGGAAAAGTGGGGTTGTTTACTGGACTCCGTACGATTTCGTACAGATTCGTACCATTTTTCTTTTTGTCAGACGAAACATGTCTAAACATGTCTACTAGATGGCTCCAATATTATAGGCGTAAATGTCGACCATTGGATTTTTCACTTTCTCAGATTCGCGAAGCAATCACGCACATCGTCCAGTGTGAAGAGACACTCCTCGGGAGGAGAGTTTCTTCACCCTGGTCGCGCACCATTGGTACATGTGAAAATTAGAAAAAAATCCACCACGAATAGGCAACATGAATCGAACACGTCGTACACGCCATTCGCCTTCCATCACGGTGTATGAAGGTCGACCGAAATATCTTCGCACGCTCCTTCTGACATCCGCTGACCCTAAAAGTTTGCGGCGCCTTTTTGACATGCCGTTCCGAAATTTTGTTTTTCAATTTCAAAATTAAAATATGGTCGCAAAATTTTCGTACGAGTCATTAACTACCTCCACCCGTACAAACATTACGTACAGATTTTCAACTTGAAGAATATTTATAGATTTTAAGAATTTGAAAACTAACCTACGTGGTGCCAATCATAATTGAGAAACGATGTTTAATGGCACGACATAATGGAAGGTCGTGCCAGTAAACACTAGAAATAGACGTATCCGCATATTTGCTGGGACCGCCTAGTGGAGAACAGGCCTAAGTCACAGAACGAAAATCACGTCGTACGTGGCGTATCAGACAATATGTCTTTTTCGCTAAAATAACATATTATATAAAATTACTAAATATTAATTTTAAAAAATACTATGTATCGCGATTTATATCGCGATGATTTATGTTGGTCTTGGTACGATATGATTTATGTTGGTCTTGGTACGATATATCGAAGATTCTGCTCGATCGATATTCGATATATCGAATATTGAAATTATCGCGATATGAATTTACCCGATACTCAACACTACTCAACGGTACTTAGCTTGTACGAATGTGTACTTAAAAATTACAATCTATGACAAGCTGACGTAGGTGACTGCGCGCAACCAAAATAGTCACTGCGATGATGATCAATCAATAAAATATGAAATATAATATGAGCAAAAGCAACATATAGCGTCTCTGTACCATAATGCACTTTATAGCTATGCGTGTACAAATTCACATGTGCAAGCCGACCGTGCTTTTAACACTCAAGTAAGTTTCTCGACATGTGAAACCCTCTTTACATTAGCGCCTTGTTGTCTTTCCATGTAATTTCCAAGGGTTGTGGAAAGTGGTACGTTTTGTTCTGCCAACGGTATTTGTTTTCAAAAATATGCCCTTCGACTTGGATCCTTTTTCTTTCCCATTGATACAAGTATACAATATTACCTTTTTCCCTTGTTTCTCTTCTGATATCTTTCAATCGTTCCCTTCTGCTTCATCTATGGTGCACACCAAAAAACAATTTATAATCATTGATTGATGACTAGTATTCAATTCTCCTCATCCTTGGTGAGTCAACGAGCTACACCTTACACCGCTATTAGAATTAGTGAATTATTATTGTTAAAGCCGATTTAGTATTAGCTACACTAAATTATTTTTTGCCACGGGGCTCATTATGAACAGCTTGAATGGTGTTACTAATACAAACTTATGATTTTGGATAAAAATAACGCACTTGAAGTAGAGTTATTAAAGTCTAATAGCGATGAGGAATTTTTTTATACTTAGCGATTTCTAATCTATTTTTTATTTTTTTTCAACGAGACAAATGACAAACAGTTTCATCGGCTTTTGGATTAAATAAGTGACAACTTTGTGACTTTGTGTACACGACAATCTTTTTTTGTTTATTAAATAGAAGGGTTTTTAAAAACTAGTCAATTTCGATCCTACACCTAGTTTGCATTCTTCATGAGTAAAGGTCTGAAAGTTGTAAACTGATTAATTTAAACTTTGGATAATCACTAATTATTTTTTTATCCGACTCACTGTACTGTGTCTATTAATGCGACATTTCATCAACTTTTACTATATTTGCCATTAAATAAAAGAAAAATGGATCCCTATAGATAACTTCAGCACATTTAATAATGAAAAGATAAAAAGCTGAATGCAATCCATAGAATTTTTTTGGCTAGCAGCCATCTTTGGTTAATCAGGATTACTTTCCAAAGTCCTAATTCTGAGAAAAGTTCCTCCCTTTCAATACTTTCCTGTAAGTTTTTTTTTATTATTATTATTTTAGCTCAAATGTCTTAGAGATGCAAAAGTAATATTTTTCAAATTTTATCTTTTCTTCTCCTTCAGTCTTTGGCCAATCAGGATTATTCTCCAGAGTTTTAACTTTCAAGAATCATTTTTTGAATAGTTTTCTGTAAGATTTTTGCTTTTTTCTATCCCAGATCAATATCTTAAGGGTCCAAGATAAAAAAACCAATCCTTTGTTATATATACACTTTTGTTTTTAATTAGATTGGTTATGCATAAACTTGCAAGTTCAGAGAATATTTTTTTTTGCTTTCATTTAAAAAAAATTATCGAAGGTTTAGTTTTTGAAATGTATTTGCAATCTCCCTTTTAGTGGACAAAGATAATTATCTAAATGAAGGTATCATCATTTTTTTACAGCTTTTTGGTCTGTCTCTTCTTCTGAAGATTGCGTCTAATTTCTTCCTTTTAACTTGATAAGTTTAATTTAATGGATTTATAAATGTCGCCGGTAATAAGCTACCGGTATATCGGTTTTTATACGCTACTTTACAGGTAATAACTAAGCCGAAACATAAGCTCGTTATCATATCAAGTTTTTGGTTTACGTTTTGGACAAGGTTTATGGAGAATGTTGAGCAAATTTAGTGTCCTTTTGATCCTCACCCTTTTTGTTTTTAATTTGGAAGTTACAGATCCTTTTTTAAAGTTTGCTGTTTCTAAGGAGTGGCAATTTTAGAGGTTGAAAGGCGTTGGTGTCCGACTTTTGATTTAAAAATATTTAAACAACACCCTGTATCGTTATTGTGTCAATGTTTTTTTGCAACTTAAATAATATTTTCTCCCTGCACAATTATCGGGTCTTTTATCGGACTGTTGCGATCGAAAGAAAAGGATTTTACCTTTCGATTGGCCGTCTCCAAACGAACCGGACATGTGTGCAAGGAGAAAAGATGATTAAAGTGGCAATAAAATCATCGACGCTAATAACAATACGTGATGTATCTTTGATACATTAGATTTGAAGCTGGATTGAAAAATTGGAAAGGAAAATTGTGTCTTGAATAGAAAATTTGGGTGGATATTTTTGGAGTTGACATTTTTTGAGACAACCACCCAATCAATGTGTCAGGTGGGAGGCCAAAGTTTTCTCCAACGTTTTTGTGAACCTTTGGGAAGAGGGAAAAAGTCGTTTCCGACAATCAATAAGTGGCCACCTCTGACGAACCTTTTCTCAAACCTACCTAAAAAGGATTTACCCCATTTTAACTCATTCTCCATTTCAGCGAGTATCATGACTGGTTCCTCTTTGACAACACTCAATAATGAGGAGAAATCCAAAGGTATACTGATTGGTTTTTTAGGCTTAGGATTAGAGATGCCAGAACCTTTTTTTGGTTTTTTTTTTTTTTTTATCTACAGATTAGCTGCTCTCCATTCTAACTCATGTTTATTGCTAAACAAAAAAATCACTGAATAGACCTAGTTAGCGTGAATATAATTAGTGGTGATACGCAGTGCAATGGAGGCATCCACGCTAATTATATTTTTCACCTCATTTTGGTCATAATAACTCGGTTATAAACAGATGAATCTGTTTAACATAGAAGTCCAGTGTATCCATTCATTGTTTTTTACTCTCCCTCTCCCTCATTACTTTCCGTCCGTTCTTCCTCCCTCTCGGAACTCTCTCTCCCAAGTCTAAACTTCCCTGTGAACAACTTTCCTCCTCCTCCTACCACTCCTCCTCCTACTACTCCCACTACGACTCCCCCACCTACTACCATCGTCCCACTCTCTCCAAAATTAAAGCTGTTTTCAGACAATGAGCAATACATTTTTGGAAAAAAATGATGTCCTTGGGAATTGAAATTCCTCCTATATTCCAGTCATTTTGGTGCAGTTAATATTTTTACAATTGCCATTTTAAGATAAATATATTATATTAGACCCCATTTTGTTTGTCCTTGCAAGCTAAAGTTTTGCTAGCCACAAACTAAGTGAAGCGGTATATTAGGTTACCTGATTAAACTCATGTATTTTAAACTTTGAAACACTTTTACTTATGTGTCAAAGTCACTTTTTTTTACATTGTCATTTTTTATTGTGGCATGATATCTTCTTCTTTGGCTGGTCAAAGTAAAAATTGACACAGAAATATTGTTTGGAAATGTTGTTTGGACATGCAGAAACAACGGTGAAGGGAAAAGTTTTTCCACCAGTGGACCAAATAAAGGCAGTTTTATTTGATGTGGATGGCACATTGGCCGATTCCGATCCCTTGCATTATTTAGCCTTTCGTGAGATTTTGCAAGAGGTGAGAAAAATGACATAACTTGACTTTTGTATTACTACACCTTACATTGCTATTAGACTTCGTGAATTTTTAGCGTTAACATTTTGTTAAATTAACCAAAATAGAAGATTTTTTTCAATGTGGCTCGTTATGGACCACATGACCAAATAGTAATATCAACACTATTTTATGATTTTGAGTCAAAAAAACACGAAGTCGAATTAGAGTTATCAATTCTAACAGCGATATAATGTGTAGTTTGGCTTTTGTGCAGTTGAATCTTTGTTCCTTATCCAATTATTGTTGCAGAAATTGGTATTTTTACAGCAGCTTTGAAAAAACGTTTGGTTAGGTGGTGACTACACTGCCCATTGCCATTAGTGTTAAAAATTTGCTGGGCACTCGCAAGTAATTTTCCTCGTCACATTTTTTATTTATTTTCAATCGTGTTGTCAAGGTCGAAATGTTAGACCGTTACCTTTCGGGTGCTCCCCTGAAAAGAAATATCCAATGGTTGAAGATAAAGCTAGAGACGTTTGAGTGCCCGAAAAATGTCTAGCACTTATAGCGATGGATACTGTGGTTCTTATACAGATGTTGCTCCTTTAGGCCATATATTCCTCTTGATGGCTGTTTCTTCGAAAAACCTTTCAGAAATGACCTGATTTTTCTTGCAATCATTTGATAGGTTGGATTTCAAAACGGTGTGCCTATTGACGAGGAGTTTTTTAATAAGTACATTAGTGGCCGACACAATCCGGATATTGGAAAGGACTTTTTCCCTGACTGGCCGGAGGAGAAACGGGACGCTCTTTTGGTGGAAAAGGAGGCTCGTTTTCGAAAGTAAGTTTACTATTTTACGTTTTTCTGAAATATTATTTTGACTTCTTGCTCTTGTATACTTCTCTGTTACTCTCTGCTATACTTTTTTCCTGTCATAAGCATATTTTTTTCTGAAAATATCCTCTTTTACTTCTCTCCGCTGTATTTCTCTCCTGTAATAAGGATGCTTTTTCTGAAAGAATCCTCTGGACTTCTCTCTCTCCTATACTTTCTCTTCTGTAGTAATTACTAAAACCATCCTTTTCGACTTCTCTCTCTCCTAAACTACTGTCCTGTAGTAAGTACACTATTTTTCTGGAAAAATCCTCTGGACTTCTCTCTCTCTCCTATACTTCTCTCGTGTAGAAAGTGTTCTTTTTTTAAGAGAAATATCCGGACTTCTTTTTCTCCTTTACTTCTCTTCATACTCAGTAAATGCACCTTTAGCATCTCATTTTTCGCTCCTTTTGTACACTAGAAATGGGCTTCTGTTGACTGATTTTAAGGACTCTTTTTGCACAACTTTTAATACCGGAAAAATGTTATCACTTTTTTTCTCAAACGACGCTAGAAAGCAGTCTTGGTTTTTGTACCTTGATGGTACCTGAAGTACTTAACACTTAAACTTGCTATTGTTAAGACTGCGTCCAACTTGTAAATCAAGCTAGAAATTTAAGTATCGTTATGAAAAGGTGAATGTTTCAGGGTCCAAATATTCTGCCCCAAATTATATATGATGCTAGATATTTCATTATCGATACGAAAAGGTGAAGGATTCAGAGATTAAACATTCTGGATATCTATCTATCTGTATGTGTCTGAAAAGAGTTGCTGCAGAGAAATTAGAAGAAGTTCAAGGTTTACATCGGTTATGTAAATGGCTCGAGCTAAAAGGAATCCGACGGGCGGCTGTCACGAATGCTCCACGAGAAAACGCGGAACAAATGATTGCGAGTCTCGGCTTATCGTCTTTCTTTGAAGAGTTGGTAATAGGCTCTGAGTGCGAACGAGCAAAACCGTTCCCTGATCCGTATTTGAAAGCATTGGAGTTGCTTAATGTGTCTGCGGAACATGCATTCGCTGTTGAGGTTAGTATTAACTTCAAAGGTTTACCTGGGTTTTTTCTAGTTTTTTCGGTTTGAAAGTTTGTTTGCAGTCTGATGTTGAAGGTTTCGATTTTGGTGTAAAGTCGAGGAAATTGGTTTGACCTTTGTGGACTCTATTATCCAGCTAATAATTTGAGTTAAAAGAGGGAAACTAACATGAGAAAGCTGGTGTAACCTTGGTGGAAGAACCTCAAAAACGAAGTTTATTTGAATTAGGAGAGATAAACTGGTTCGTTTTAATGACGTTTTTTTGCATATTATGAAGCTCTATTTGAATGAGATGTTTTGTTATTTGAATTAAGGAGAAAAAATAATGGCATGTTTTGGTGCCCTTTCTTTTTCTGTTTTTTTTCTTTACTTGCAGGATTCTCCCTCAGGAATGAAAGCTGCTGTGGCTGCAGGACTTCCTACTATTGGAATTCTGACTTGTCAAAAAGCCTCGGTTCTCGAAAATGTTGGAGCATCTTTCACTATCAATGATTTCAATGACCCGAGATTGTGGCAAAAACTGGAGGGTACTGCATAGAAATCGAGTCACGACTGGTGATTACATTTATTAATTGTATCTACTTTCGTCCGATATTCTTTTGAATGCGGATAAATTATTGCATCGTGAAGAAGTATATGCTGGTTTTCTAAATTGCTTCCCATTTTTTAGCCTCGGTCGAGGTGGTCAGTAGTTGGTAGAGGGCATTCTTTTTTTGTAACTCGGTATAAGGTGAAGATGTTTATAGAGTTCGCACGTATTATTGTCTTTTTCAAATTGGAATGAAGCCTGCGGATATCCAGTGTTATTCAGAAGTTGTCGGAAAAGGACACATGTTATGCAGTTGTTGATTCCTTTTATATTTTTGAAAACTTTGACAATTTCCGATGTATTTTTTTATTTTGTTTTCATCCTGCCTTATACTCTTTTTGTAACATCGGAGATGCAACACGCATTCTTTTTATGTACGATAGAGTTACAAAAACAGAGTGACTATGTTTGCAATTTCTGTTGACTTTAGTTGCCAGAAATTTAAACTAAATCGTTTCAGCACTTAACGAAATGTTTTGCCTCTCTCTATATTTAACGTCTACTTACCTATAATTGGGCATGGGATGGGAGACAACATGAGACTATAAATCGACTTGTAGAAGCCTAGATTTCCCTGAACTCTGTCCCGGTATTTTCTTTTTCCGTTGTATTGATGATCTTTACACTCGTTTATCTTGTTCGTACATGCATATGTATACCTTGTATACGTATAACATGTATGTACATCTATGGACAAGAAAATCTCATGATGACAATGAGATGATAAGATGATGAGAGACTCGACTCTTTCTACATTTTTGTGGTTTGTTACTTTGATGTCTTCATGTTGATCAAAGCATTTGAAAGTCACGTAGTCACATGCATGATTAAGTCAATTGTTATCAAGACTTAGCGATGTGGTTTGTTTTTCAATGTGAGTGTTGATATGATTCCCTGATGGAGTACATTGCTTAGTTAAATTAGCGTATCCGTTAACAGCAATTACGTTTCAAAACCTTGTGGATGAATGATCTTTCTCAGAAGGGCAAGGACCTCTGAATCGCCCAAAAATTCAAACTTTTAAGAGGAAACAATTTATATGATGCCTTGTCTGCTAATAGCCCTAGTAAGAGATACTTTGGATAAAAGTCCTAAAAAAAAGAAATTTAGATGATGTTTCGTCTGCTGACTAAGTCCTAAAAAGAAACATTTTAGTTGAATCTTCCACAAAAAACATTTTTCGAAACAAAAAGAAAATGAAGCTCCTAAAAGGAAGCATTTAAACGCTGCTTTCCTGCTCACAACTTCTAAAAGAAAAATATGCAAGGATGCTTTGCCGCCTAAAAACTGGAAAGCTCTAAAACACGAGTGGAGACCTAATTTAATTTCATTCAGATATTTCATATTAAGATTTTATTAAGCAAGCACGATGATAAACCAGCTGACGACAAAGACGAAACTAAAAAACCCATAGTGAAAATAGACTACGGGAAACATTTCATATTCCCTACGGTTTACATCTGTTGCAAAATTGTACCAGTTTCCCAACACGTCCATGATTTTCGTATTTTCCCTGTACCCAGACGAATTTCCTTCGCGCTTTTTTTAAACAAGTTTATTATCGTTAAAATGTGAATCACACATTTACAAAATTGTCGTACACATTTTTGCCAATCTTTTCATGAATTTGCTGTCTTCTTGATTTCTCCTCAGACGTTCATCAACCTAGAATTTCCTGATTTTAGGGTTTTTTTTATTTCATTCAAATATCAATTCTTGCCACAGAGAAAAGGAAGGTTCGTCTCTTTTTTTCCAATACTCTTCCTTTTCGTGCGTCACTCATTGTCACAGCCCTACCTACAGAAATGCCAAAATTTAAACGTTTTTTCCCTCTGACTTTTAATAAGATAACGCTTTAACTCTACTCTGGTTATGACTGATGACTTAATAATCATGAACTTCGGCTTTTAACTTCGTCTATTTCCACGATCGTTAAAGTCATATAGTACTGTCCGCTCCCTTCTTTCTCTCTCAGCTCTCTCCCTTTGCTCTCTATCCTCTATCCCTCTGTTCTCTCTCTGCTCTCTCTCTCTTCTCTCCCTCTAATCAAACCCTCCGTCTTCTCCCTCTGCTTTCTCTCCTCTCTCCCACTGCTTTGTCTTCCTTTTTCAGCTTTGCCACGTGATATTTTGACCCGTCTTAAGCAATTGCATTATTGAGGTACTTTTTGAAGGTTATCCTTCAATTGTTAACGAACAGAAGTTCAGTTTTCTTTCCCAAGAAGTAATGTTTGTTGCCTTTTATGTTGCGAACTTTGTTTTCGATTTTATTGTAGTGTTCCTCCAACTTGAACAATTATCTCTTCCAATGTCATTTTTTCTTATTTTTTCTTTTTTTTATAAATTTGAACTTTTGGAGACTATTTTTCCCTTTCGAAACCTTTTCTCGCAATTGCTCTCCAGCATGTTTTGCAAAAATGTTAACCTTTAGTTTACTTTTAGAATCCTCATAAAATCTCGCTCAAGGAGGTTTTGGAGCAGTCTCAAATTGTCAAAACATCATATGAGAAACCAAATAACCATAAGCGGCGGGAGAAATGATACATTATACAACAGAGGAAATTACAGTACATTGCCCATCCCTATTAGAGTTAGTGAATTGTTAGTCTTAACACTATTAAAATTCACTACAGTAAATCATGTTTTGCCACGTGGCTCGTGATGGGCCATTTAACTATATAGTGTTGTTAACACTAATTTATGATTTTGAGTCAAACGCCCGCACTTGATTGAGAGTCATTTACTCTAATTTCGATGGGCACTGTAACTTAACCTTTCCTTAGGCTACTCTTTTGTTTCATATATCTATTGTCCATCCTGTTGAACCACAGTCTTGGTGAAAGAAATCATGGAGCTCATTGGTCCATACAACCTTATGTACTCAATACAAAGGGTCGGCATAGACCTTTATAAGCCACTTCTTTTTAAGCATTTACATTTGGAAAATTCCAACGTAAAATGCATTATCATATGTTGCGTATTATGTATTATTTATGGTCCTGACAACTTGAGATCAGTTGTACGTCCAGTGTGTTGGAGAGCCCTTTTTACTGACTACACAGAAAACATTGAAATTTAGTTTACTAAAACAGTTTTCAATTTACGGAAACCACACCTTGAGGCTCCTGCAACTCCCACGACCTTCATTAGTATCTTGCCTTAAATTATCTTTATTCTCTAAAAGAATAACCGTGTATCCGTGTATGCTGAAATTCTTTACGTATGATATTTTTGGCTTCTGTCTTACAGGTATTTTAAAAGGTTTCGAATGAGTACATATGTATATATGGCTTTAGCTGAAAAAACAAATCTTCAATTTAAGGAAATCACAGTTTGAGGATCTTACCCATCCAATAACCTTAGTTAGTATCTATGACTCTAATTGTACCAGGCCACTAAAAGCCAAAGTCATGCATTCTCGTATGCGGAACCTCACTGTATAAAATATTTATGGTTTCAGTTCTCCAGATATTCAAAAGGATTTAAATGAGGACATATGAGATATTTATGGGATTGTTTTGCAGATAGTTCAAAAGGTTTCAAATGAGTACATATGGTGGAGACAGCTGGGTTCCTGAAGCACAATTAAGGAAAAGACGAGTGGAAGAGCTCGCATTGGAGGGAATTCCCCTTAAAGAAGCGAAAAAACTGACAAATGGAAAGTTTATCTGTTTGGTTTGTCGAAAGAAACCGGTTATGGACACAGCAGCCATGTTGATTGTGAGATTTCTTCACTCTTTTTATTTTATAAAACTTTATGAAACTTTGTTTTGAATAGAGCCACAAAAGAACTCTACGGCTGGATGTGATCGTGAGATTCCTCTTCTGGAACTTTATTTTTCGAAAAGTTTTACGTGCGTCGAGCCAGGAAAGAACTCTATGGCTATGGATGTGGATGTGATTGAGAGATTTCTTCTTCTGGAACTTTTTTTTTTTTAACTTTACTAAACTTTGTTTTGAATGGAGTCAGAAAATAACTTCATGGCTATGGATGTGGATTTGTGGAAATTGAAAATGAAAGAAATACTTTATTGAATTGCTGATCATCGATTAACGGTTTTGATCTATCTTCAATATTTGGTGTTATTTTGACTGCCATTTTTGTCTACTATGTTTGTTCATAACTGCCATTTACGGCGGTTATTATCTATTTTGGATACTTTACGACAGATATAATCAGCACTTAGTTTTTTTTCTGAAGTGTTTTTTTTTTTTTCTGAAGATTAATTTTTCCAGAGTTTTTTTTTCTGAAGAGTTTTTTTTCGGAAGATTTTTTTTTTCGAAAGGGTTTTTTTTCTTTTCCAGAAGTTTTGAAGTTCAGGATCAAGTCATTGGAGAGGAAGAGCAAAACTCATCCATTCTTAAATCTTCTGCATCCATTCTGGTTGTTTTTTATTTATTCCCTTTTTTATTTATTATTATTTTTAATGTGAGAAGGACGTCTGTTTCTCTGACAGGTGCATCGTTCAGGAGCCCAACATTTGTCCTCTTCTGCTGATTGGAATGAAGAAAATTTTCAACTTCAGCAAAGTATTGACAAACAAACTGCCCTTAGTTTATTATCTGACAAAAAAAAATCTTCATCGAGGAAACCATTTCCTGGCTCGGCACCGTTGCTTATAGATACATGGAAAAAAATGGTTTCCATACTTTCAAAAAAGGAAAAAGAAGTCCCGGAAAATTTTCCTGTCTTTATGGAAAAAGAGGGGATTTTGAGAGGAGATGGTCTAAAACCTTCTTCTCTTTCACTTTCTCAAGGCGACCGACCTTTTTTCAATATAGCAAAAGATAATCATTTGGAAGTAAATTCTTCGAAATTGGTTCATAAAACTGAGACAAATAAGGCTCAGAGATATCTGAAAGAAAGAGAGGAATGTCGAGAATCTCTCCCTCGACCTTATATTTCAAAGAGAGAGAGGGCGTTACAAACTAGTATCTCGAATACAATCGAAGAGAAAAAAGAGAATCATGTAGATATAATCTTGCCTGTTTTTCCACAGAATTCACGAAAAAATTTGTTCGAAAATGTCGCAACACAAGGTAATGAAACGTCTTTTCAGATCGAAAAAGTAAAGAGTTTACAACATCAGGGTGGTAAAGGAGGGAAGGAGGGGGAGGGAGGGAGGGGAAGTGGGTGGGAGGGGAAGGGGTGGGTGGTACCATTTCAGGGTGGTGGAGGGAGTGATGACTTTAAAGTCGATTTAAAAACAAGGAGAAGTGGTAGAGGAGAGAAAGCAGGAGAGGAGAGAGGGAGGAAAAAGCGTAAAGGTGAATGTAAAGAAGGAGAGGAGGGAAAGAGCAGTTCCAAGACAGAGCAGTTAGATAACGGTAGTTTCGAATTGAGGGAGAGAAGGGAGAGGGAGTTGAGGCTCCGTGAAGCAGGTTGGATAAGAGATGGATTTGGAAACTGGTTTCGAGATGCAAATGTGAGTATCAATCGTTAGTATTTTTTTGACTCTCAACCCTTTAGTACTTCATTGATTTTCAATTCGTAGTATTTTATTGATTCTCAACCTTTAGTGTTTTCTGATTCTCAAATCTTTGTATTTTTTTTATTCTCGACCTTTAGTACTTTATTGTTTCTCAACTCTTAGTATTTTAAAGATTCCAGCCCATCGTGTTGTATTGATTTATACTTACTCTTGCAAATTGATAGGAGATTTTACAACTTTTCTGTTGTTAAACTTCTATATCATTCCTGCTTTTCTCCGTCATTTGAATAGTTTATCCTTTTTTTTTCAAAATGGGTGTCTGGAAGTATAGTCAGTACAGTATTTGGAAAGGAAAAAGTATTTCAACTGTGCTACACCTCCCATCGCTATTAGAGTTAATGAATTATTAATTTTAACTTTATCAGAATTAACTACACTAAATTACGTTTTAAAGGAAACATGAAATAGACTACTGCGTGAAGGATTTATTAGTTTTAATGCGAAATTAGAATATATAATACTAATTCAGTGCAAGGAGACGTGGCAGATTTAGTTCACTCTCTTAAATGGTGTTGTTAACACTATTTTATGATTTTCGGCCAGAAAAGTTCCCAATCGAATGAGTCTTATTATCTCTAATAACGATGGGAGTACTTTTTTATCTACATGTATTATTGAAAATATTTGCGAAGCTAGAAACAATGTGAGAATTAACCTGCAGAATTGAGATTACTTCTATGATCGATTTAAACGATTAAACAGCTGTGGGCCCCTTAACTAAATAGTGCTGTTAACACCAGTTCACAACTCTGGGTCAAAAACACTTACTCAAATTAGAGTGATTTACTCTAATAGCAATGGGCAGTGCAGTAAAAGGAAGTGAAGTAAAGTATGATGTGTAAAGGATATGCGTTTTGGTAAGAAATTAATTGACCATAACTTTATTATTTATGACAGGTTGAATTCGATTCTGATGAGGAAACTCCGTGTGTTTAAAAGCCGTTTCCAAGGGACTGGAGGGAGAGACAGAGACAGCTATTAACAACTTCCCCTCTTTTGTACTCCTAAAGTTTTTGAAGGTCGGATTGTTTTCCGTTTTGCCCTCTCTTTTTATTGTTGCATCACTATTTGCTAATCTGACAGTGGAGTATTATTGTTATTTATTGTTGAACAATGTCAATTATTTTTTGGTTTATTTTGGTTTTGAGTATTTTTATTGAAGACCAGTTTTCTTTGTTTCATTCGGTGCCCGTTTACCGGTTTTCTTTTCTTTGGTCAAAATCTGAAAAGTTAAAAACAGGACAAATTTCTGGTGGGGCCTCACGCATTCTTTTCCTTCTTCTTTTTGTTTTTTTTTTTTTGTGTTTCTTTTTATTTTTTCCTTTTGCTTTTGGCTTTTTCTTTTTCTTTTCCTTTTTCTTTTTCTTTACTGTAGAGAGAAGGAAAATCTAAACCTCGATCAGGAATGGCTCGTGGGTATCGTGTTCCCAACTTCCTTTCCAATTTCCAATATTTCAATTCAATATCTCAATATCTTGAAGTTCCAATTTTCATTCTATTTTCAAATTTCAAATTTCAACTTTCCAATTTATAATTAAAATTTGGAAGTACGTAAGGATGCTCACATTGATATACAGTCTTGGCTCGCTTATTCAAATTGCAGTTTTATATATGTGGTTTAAAACCGAGGGCTCCCCATTCGTGTGTTTTTTCTCCACAAAGAAATTCAATGATCTGGTAAGGGTTTTGCAGAGCCTTTTGTTTTTCTTTTGTTTACTTTCGTTCAATTGTCTATTCATTCAAGGTGTTAAGGAGAGTTAAGGAAACTGCAGAAAGCGTTACTTTTTTTCATGTACTTTTATGTACTTTTACGTATTTTATACAAGCTTTTAAGTTTTTCAAGAGAAAGTTGTAAAGAAAAATTGTTACTTGTTTTGTTCTTTTTAGCCGTCATTGCTTATTTTTCACTAGAAAAAGACATCTTTGGACAATATCTCGAGTTTTTTGTTGCAATTGGTAAAGGTTTTAGAAATGTATAGAAATAAATATACTTTAGCTTCAGCATTGTAAAACTTTGTAAAAAAAAAACTGGTTTTATGACATGTTCCTCTTATACCTGATTTTAGTCAGATCTTTTATATGCACTGTTTATTTTTGGGGACCAAAATTCCTTAAGAGTGATAAATTCTTGCCTTTGGTCCTATTTGAACTCACTCTTTTACTTTTGCTTTTGGCTTTTTCTTTTTCTTTTTCTTTTTTTGCCTTTGTTACTACTTTTGTTTATTGGAAAAGAAAAGTTGTCTTATTTGTTGCAAGATGGTAGAGGAGCTTAAGGGTGTGACAGTCACCGTCCATCACTATTAGAGTGAATGAATTATTAGCAATAACACTTTATTCGAATTGACTACAATTATATTTTGCCACGTGGCCCATTATGGGCCACTTAACTAAACAGTGTTATTGATAATTTATGATTTTGGGTCAAAAAAAGACATTCACTTGAACTATAGAGGTCAACTCTAATAGAGATGGAGAGTGTATTGATTCGGTCTCAAACATTGCTTCACCTTCAAGAATTTTAGAGAGAAGTTTGTCAGAAAAATCTGTATACAATAAATAGCATAGAGGTTTCATTCGTAGTGTGCGCACGGTAAAAAACTTTGAAAAAGAATGCATATGCGCATTATTCAAAATTTCAGATTTTTTAAAATGCGTTGACCGACTTTGACTTAATTATAAAATAAAAATACGAAAAATTTCATCAAAAGTACTACTACAACTTAGGGTATGTGTCCATGTATTAAAGTACCGGATTTTTTATTAGCACGATGGAGAGTACTCCCTATTTTTTTCATTGCCCATCACGCGCATGTACGTAAAAAAACTGCAGTTAATCAAATTTAACTCAAAAAAAAGTTAACATCAACATTGGTACTGTTTAACCAGCGTTAATTATTCTAATGTCAAATATTTATAGATAGTGTAATGCAAAAATGTGTCAGTCCGTACTAAAATTGCTCATTATTTCGTACATACGTACAAAATAAGTGTCAGAGAATGGCGTCGAAAGAGAAAATTGAGTGCGTCGCAGGGAAAAGCGTACCCAGATTTGATTCCAAGTCAAAAAGACGAGAGAAAATCGCGAGAACGTGCTCTCACATATTCAGGCGTCGAATATGTGAACACAGACTTTCGCGGCTACCCTAAAAGCATAAATGGGAAACTATATCGATTTCTTAACTAACAGCGATTCACGGTGTACTTTCAACCTTTTTTTTAGAAATTCCGTACATTATAGCCGTACAGTTAACCCGTACACGAAAAGTATACGAAATTTACGAAAAGTTCAAAAAACCCTAAAAATAATGCATAATCGTAAAATTTTCAGAATTTTAACGAATGAAACCTCTATGAAAAATAGTGAAGAAACATTGTGGATATGATTTCAATGGTCGTCAAATCTTACAAACCATCATTGTACGAGTTAATGGATGAATTATGAGAACAGTCGGGATCTCAATATGAAAACGGATTTTACTTCTTTTTATGACAATTTTTGGCAATTTGTCGTGTTTTGGGTTTTCGTTTTTTTTCTGTCAAAACATTTCTGGCGTCACGAGTCTCAAATCGATTGTGTGATAGTCAAACCCTAAATTACTCTCACCCTGTCTTTTAAAGTTTGGAAAAGTCTCACAAAACCGCAACAACAATATATAATCGGTCCCTCTTTCACTCTTCTCCACTCAAATAACCATATAAAGGAGCCACAACAGACGGGTTGTAACGCTGAAAGAGGGATAATATTGAACCATTTTGTTTGTGACCTCAACTATGGAAACATAATATAGTGCACTGGCGCTAATTAAGTACACCGCCCATCGCTATTAGAGTCAGCGATAACATATTATCAGAATTATCTACACTATATGTTTTGCGACGTGGCCTATTGTGGCCCACTTAACTAAATAGTGGTATTAAGACTGTTTTACTAGCTTTGAGTCTGAAATCATATACTCGAATTAGCGTGGTTCAACTCTAACAGCAATGGACGGTGTGCCATAGAATATGAAAGAAGTTCATATAAGTGGGCTCAAGTATGGGAAGGCACAGTACTTTATGTACTTCCTTCTACACTTTGCGAACCTTGTTGATACACGCTTATCAATTATAACTTGGAGTATTTTGAAAACATTTGGTAAATAACCACTACCGTCTTGTATGACAACTGAACAAGCACAAGAAGACACCGAAATACCACACATTAACGAGGTGATAAAATACATTCATCCTTTGTAGCCATACATATCCAAACCAAAATGTCCCCAACCTCAACAGTAAAACCAGCAAGCAAATTGTACGGGAGATGGGGAAATACCAAATTTGGTGGTCTCAAGAGAAGCCACGGCAAGATAGCTCAGATTCTCCAATTCTTATTTTAAAGACATTTGCAAATATACCGGCAAAAATCTTTGTTACAAACTAAAAATATTGTCACATTTCATTCCTCGTCAAACTTCCTTGTCCATTTTTCCTTGGCAAATATATTGATTGAATAAAATAACCTCATAGCAGTATACAATAACCATCCGAAGGAGAAAAACTTGTTTTTAAATTGCGAAAACTAAGGGTGGTCGTGGACTCGCATCCAAACTACGGAAACTAACGTTTAAAATTACCTACAATAAAATCCTAAAAACAAATATGTCAAGTGAATTTGAATCAAATTTACGGACCAGCGCTTGAGTCTACCCTAATCTGTTCGTTTTGTAAACCACACTACATCAGTGGTATACGGAAACTTAACCAATTTGTCACCTTCCTCTACGCTAAACCATGGTACATCCTTCCCTTCCAAAACATGTTCTACTTCTTCCTTCAACATTTTCTTCTCTTCCTCATCTAACACAGCGACATAACTTTTGCTTAACACTCTCTGCCACACCTCTTCCTCAGAATTTGTCACTAAATGCTCAAATTGCCTTTCTTCGAAGGGCAATTCAAACAATTTTTCAATAATTGGTAAAGAAATGGGATCTGAAAATGGCATTCGCCACAAACCTAATCGATATTGTGGAGTTCCAGACTCATGTTTCTGATAAGCCTCACGCAACCGTCTTACCCAGGAAGCCCTATTGTCTTCCATATTCCATATAAGAATCACTTTTCCACCTTTTTTCAGTACTCTGGAAATTTCAGTGAGAGCAGAAACTGATGCAAACCAGTGAAAAGCTTGAGCGATAAAAACTGCGTCAAAAAACTCATTTGGAAAGGGAATAGAAGTGGCTGAGCCAGAAAAAATAGGAACCTCCGGTATACATTCGACAAACTGTTTCCTCATATTCTCAGAAGGTTCTACGGCTACTAAATTCTTAATACCAAAAGATGAAATTAAACGAGTCCATTTTCCAGTACCAGCCGCTAAGTCAAGAACCGACAAAGTCAAGGCGAGCTGTTTGTCATTAAGCTGTGGCACCAAATGACTCTTTACAAAATTGACAACAGAAGGAGGATAAGTTGGACGAGCCGCCTCATAAATAGTCTGGTCGAGGTTAAACCCTAAAGCTGCCAAAGGATGAACATTTGCATCCAAATTTTCAGACTGCATTTTGCAATACACTTTTTTGCAGTTTTGATGAATTGGCGAAGGTGTAAAGAGAGGATTAGGTTTCAACAGAGGGGAGCCTGTGAAAGAAAAGAAAAGCCTCATAAGAAAGACGGTAAAGAGCTCAAATTAAGAAGGTACTTTGGTTGGAAGGAGAGGCGATGGATTGGGAAATCTCAAATCTCATAACTATGGGATGGCATTTGCATTTGTTTAATGATAAAGGAGAATGAATGGAAGAAAAAATTGCGAGTTGTTGTTGAATTGTTACTCTCCCATACCAAAATTTGTGGAAAACAAACAAAGTAGAAGCCACCTACGCTACAGGTACTTTAACAGCTCCACTCAACTGTAGCAAAAGATGGATTCCGAAATTCAGAAAACGACAAAACTCTTTGAGTCTTGACGAATATAAAAGTTTGGATAAAATTGTAAATCCCACATAAAGATAACACAAATAAAAATATCTCTCCGGCCGGGAATTGAACCCGGGTCTCCCGCGTGACAGGCGGGGATACTTACCACTATACTACCGAAGATTGATGTTGGAAATATTTTCATTAAAAATATTATATTCTTTTAAATTTTAATTAACTCCTAAATCTTTGACGTATAAGACATGTAAGCCACTCGTTTCGCGTGAGCGCCACATCAGCGGGAGGAAGCATCCTGTCTCTGTTATGTGTCGCCAGCAGCGCATGTTCCCCGGATGCTCTGTATCGCCGGGATTCCCTCCCACGGCACCCCAACCTTCCGGGAGGCACTCCGGCACCGAGCCGGGCCGCTTCCGCATTCGTCCGCAACAGAACCCTAGATTGCCGCCGCCCGTTCCATGCTGTTGGGGCAGTGGTACGTGGCACCTACTGCCACGTGCCTGTCTCTGGATCTCGGCTCGGAAGAAGTTTTAGCCTACGTGGCTATTGCCATTTTTGTACCTACGCGCAGCGATCTACGGCCGTCCGATTCCGTCATCGGAAAATCTTAACTGACGTCCGTGCCAGCGAAGCGGGACTGTTGGGATTCGTAACAGAATATTTTTTTTGAGAGATCCTTACCGACGTGCAGCCAGTACGCGCCACGTCAGATTTTTGGGCAGCGGTCAGCTGAAAAAAAATATCAAAAGGATGCCAAGGGAATCTTCCGTTTGAGGTGTTCACATTCTTCCTTCAAAGTTTTTTGACACTGCCCGGAACTTTCCCTTCTTGGACACTTTTCCCTCTCTCTCTCTCTCTCTCTCCCCTTTCTCTCTCTGCTCCCTCTTTACCTGCCACTCCCTTCCCTCTGTCTTCTCTCTCTTCTCTCTCCTCTCTCTCTCCTCTCTCCTCTCTCTCTCCTCTCTCTCTTCTCTCTCTCTTCTCTCTACTCTCTCTCTACTCTCTCTCTACTCTCTCTCTACTCTCTCTCTACTCTCTCTCTACTCTCTCTCTACTCTCTTCCTCGTCTACCTCTACTGCCACGTCACCATGACAGACGTATGTCACGTGTCTTCCTTCATAGACTTGAAAAAAATCCATTCTCCTCCTGTCCTATTCGACGACTGTCGAACTTTTCTCTCTCTCCCTCCTTCGGATCTCCCTCTCCCTCTCCCTCTCCCTCTCCCTCTCCTCTCCTCCCCCCCGAAGACCACCTATGGCCTCCCTCCCTCTGGGGGGGAGAAGGAGAAGATTCCCAGATCCTCCTTCCCTCCTGCCACGTGGCTGAATCTCTTCCTTCTCCTGCAGATAAGACAAACTCTGACTTCCAATCAGATGTTGCCACGTGGCACATTGTGGGAGAGTCTCTCCCGAATGAATGTGAGGCTCCGCCTACCCCTCCTCTGGGTCCCTCGGGGGAAGGAGGGAGAGAGGGAGGAGGAGAAGTGGGGCGAGGGGGTAGAGGGAGAGGCTTTGGGTCACATCTGAGGAGGAGGAGGGAGAGAGAGGAGAACGAGAGAGAGGCACGTGTCCAGGCCATATACGACAAAGCTTTGGGATGGCTTTTGGACCCATTCTCCTGTCAGGAGGAGGAGGGAGAGGGAGAAGGGGAGGGAGAGGGGGAGGGCGGGGGAGAAGGGTGGGAAGAGGGAGTGGGAGAGGTGGCAAGAGAGGGAGAGAGGTGGGATGGGGTAGGGAATCTATGGGGAGAGAGAGGGGGGGAGAGAGAGGGAGAGGGAAGAGGAGGAGAGATGGGGGAAGTGGGCGTGAGAGTGGGAGTGAGTGATGAGGTAGAAGGGGTAGAGGAGGGAGAAGAGGAGGGGGGTTTGGGGAGAGGAGAGGGGACAGGGAGAGAAAATGGGAGAGAGGGAGATGCCACGTGGCTTTATTTAGATGAATATTGGGAGGATTGGGATGGTGGGATGGAGACAGAAGTTTTGTCGTTTTCTAATAGTAGGGAGGGAGAGCAGGAGGGAGAGAGGAGGGAGAGGAGACAAAATGGGAGTTCTGCCATCGTGGGGGGAGGAGGAGGGAGTGTGAAAAGGAAGAGAGGGAGGCCGAGAGGAACAGGGAGGAGGAAGGCAGGAGTGAAGGATGGGAGGAGAGTGAGAGGGTCACGAGGGGGAGGAGGGGGGGGGAGGAGAGGAGGAAGAGGGAGGAAGGTCGGAGAGGAGGTCAGTCAGGGAGAGGGAGAGGGACGAGTGGGGGATGTTTTGGTGGTGAGGAAAAGGAGGGGGGGAGTGGTAAAGGAGAGAGTGAAGAAGGAAGAGGAGGAGGGGGAGGAGAAGAAGGTAGTGGAGCTCGTAGGAGGAGAGAGAGAGGAGGGAGAGGAAGAGGAGCCTCTGTGGGTGGTGAAGGGAGGGAAGGAGGAAAGAGGCTCCGGACGGTCAGAGAGGAAAGGGAGGAAGAGAGGGAGGGAAGTGTGGAGTGAGGGGGAGGAGGGAGAAGAGACGGAGGAGAGAGAAGTGCGGCTAGGAGGGGGGGAGAAGACACCTGGCGTGACCGAGTTGGAGAGGCGGAAAGGAGGGAGGAGGAAAGGTAACAGAGAGAGAAGAGTGGGGGAGAATAGGGAGAGTGGTTCTATGGGGGGGAGAGAGAGAGAGAGTGTGGATGAAAAGAAATGGGTAGAGGACATAGAGTACAGTGCAGGAGAGGTAGAGGGACAGGCATTGGTGGGGGGAGGAGGGGAGGGAGACGAGGAGGGAGGAGAGGAGAGAGGAGAGGTAGAGGAGCTTGTCAGGAGTCACAGCCTCGTGACATCTGTCACAAGTCTGAGTATGAAAAGTTCTCTTACCTCTGTCGAAGAAATTCATCAAAAGAAGAGGAGAGGGAGACCGCCCAAGCACCCAAAATACTCCTCTCCCTCCTCTTCTTCTCCTCCTCTTCCTTCCTCGCCACCTTCTCCCCACTTCCCTTCTCCTCCCTCTCCTCCCTCTCCTCCTCCTCCTCCTTCTCCTCTCCCTCCTACTATTAGTACACTTTCCGGTACGGATCCGATGTTCGAAACGAACGAAAAAACTTTTGGAGAAATTATTCCGGAGTTAAAAATTTCTATCCCTCTTTTTTCTTCCTCTTCTGTAAACAAAAACTTGTCCTCTGAGCTTAAATCCTTTCCGAGAAAAATGGGGAATGGAAGAGGAGGGGGAGGAGGAGAGAAAAGGGGAGGACGAGGAGAGAGAAGGGGAGGGGAAGGGGGAAGAGTGATGATGCGACGAGGTAGAGAGGAGGGAGGAGGAGGAGGAGGAGGAGAGGAGATGGGAGGAAGGCGGAAAAAGAGAGAGGGGAGAGGGAGGAGAGTGGTAGACATTGTGAGTCCTCTCTTAAGTTTTACGGAAGTTCCGATATACGATGGTCTTCAGTCCGACTGTTCACCTCCTACCCCTCAAGGGGGGGGGAGGGAAGGTTTCCCCGCCATGGCGTCTTTGAAGGATTGGTGATGAGAGACGGGAGAGCGAGAAAGAGAGAGGAGAAAAAAAGAGAGAGAGAGGAGAAGATAGGAGAAAGAGAGGAGGGAGAAGAAAAGAAGAGAGGAGGGAAACAGGAGAGAGAGCAAAGGAGACATGATGGAGGAAGAGAGGCAGAGGGAGGGCGAGGAGAGAGAGGAGAGGGAGTAGAGGGAGAGAGGAGAGATAGTAGAGGAAGAGCAGAGGGAGAGAGGAGTGAGAAAAGGGAAATGACGGTATATGGGTATTTTGGTTAGGAGAGAATGGAAGAAAATGAGGAGACGTAGAAAGTTGAGTAAAGAAGAAAAGAAGTTGTTCTCTCTATTATGGTTTCTCTATGTTTTTTTTTTTAAAGGGGTATTTGGACGACTCTCTGTTTCCTCCATAATAAGGGTAGAGAAGTCCTTTTTTTTGGAGAAGTCAATGTGACTTGACGGAGGAGTAAATATAGGGTATATTTTCTAACTCTTAATGTGAAGGTCTTTCTCTAATCGACGAAGAAAAGTAATTTTCTCCCTCGTTTTTTTCCGTCGAAAATATGCTAGGTTCATAAACTTGAGGCGCCACATTTTCTCCCTTAGTTTAACATAGGTTTTTCCTCTTTTTTTCTTTCCATTTCCCTCCCATTTTTTTTTTTTTTTGTATAGTTTGCGACAAGTTGAATGATTTGTTGGACTTTTTCTTTGTTTGTTCGAATTTTGGAAGTTTCGGAATCCGGACCGAAGGGAAAGTTGTAGCTCAGGAGGGTAAGGATACGGGAAACTTGAAGAAAAATACTAAGGTTTAGGATTTTTTCTTTTTCTTTCTCGGAAAGCGTTTGTTTTCCCAACAACAAAAGACATAGGGAGTGAGTGAATATAGTTTGCGCCATGTTGTCGTTTTCGAAAAGTGGGTTTTTTTTCCCCTTTTCATTTTAGACTAGTTGTAGAATATCTTGTTGTTTGGTAATTGACCCGATTTTAACCTCGAGGCAATTTGCCGAGGCAAAATGGGTTCAAATTGTAAATTTTATGGCGAAAAATGGAAAATATATACAAAATAAAATATGTGTGGTGGTTGTTATCATGTCTGATATAGTTTTAAATTCTATTTTGCTTCAGTTGATATGTTTTATTTTGGACTGTTTTGATCAGATGTGAAAAATAAAAGGATTGTATAGATGATATGGATGCGTTATAGCAGTTGTTGATGCTAGAAAAAGAGAAAAAGAAAAGGGGTCTCTGCTCAATGGTTTTTGGATCTTGTTAAAAGCTTTCGGTTGGCTGAAAAATGTAATATTCTCGTTTGACTTTGAAGTCAAAAAAGTTTCAGAGCCTGCTCACAAAATCGAGCTGTATTTTTTAATAGAATTAAAACAAAGAGAGACTGGTAGGTCTGCCTCATTTGGTGTTCCGGATTACGTCAACCTAGGTGTTTAGTACCAAAATGGACATTTTTTCAATTGGACTTTTATAAACCCTGGAATCTCAAGGTTGGCCTTCCATCGATTTGAGGAACCACGTAATCACTCGGTTTTCAATCGCTCACTCATCACTCCTCACTACTCTCCTCTCACTCCTCTTTGCTTGGTGCTCACTCTGGTTTGGACCGTCAAAGGTAGAAACACATCTGCAAATGACGTCAAGGCTGCCAAAGTTTAAAATCCATGTCTTTCAAGTACTGGCACTAATTATCCACTCGAGGCATGATCACAAATAGAGATCCTATGTGCGGTTGATATGTATATTGTGCAACACTAAATTACAATTTATAAATAAATAAACGTACAATATCAAAACAAGATAAGTAACCAAAAACAACTTTGTCCAAACAATGTTCATGTTGTGTATTGCACTAACGTGTAAAGTGGAAACATTTCGATAGCCCATACGTAAAAACAACCCATAGTGTTGGCTTCTCAATAAATCCAAGCACAATGGTTGTTGTTATGAGCCAATGTTAAGTAAGCTTCCAACTAAAGCATTCGTATGGATTGTAGTGGACTACATCACCCATCGTTATTAAAGTCATTGAAGTATAAGCATCAACGCTTTATTATAATTAGCTACATTGGGATATGTACGCGTGCTTACAAAGCCTCTGACAAAGGTTCGAAGGACCGGAAGAGCAGCGTTTGTTCTTTTCGTTGCTTTTTCGGCATACCGGCGGCTAGGCCGACGCAGCTTTTGGACGCTTCTGCTTGCGCCCTTGCCCCTACAAAACAATGCGCGTAGCCTTTGAGACTTCGCCCCCGGCCGTTGTCACACCTGCCGTCTAAATGGGTTTAACACACGGGTCAAGTGCGCACTCTAGAAAGAAAAGTAATTGTTTTTTTTGCTCGAGTTACAATTGGCAGCTTGACCGGTTATAAAACTGAAATCTCTCGAAGTGGATTCCAATGATTGGGCGTTTTGCGATGCTTCACCTAAACCGCAGTTCGTTGCCCCTCAACTAAATGGTGTTGCCAATATTAGTTTATAATTTTGGATAAACCACACGTTCGAAATAAGTCATGCTGGACCTCCACACTCAAACACATCCTTTCATTTATTTTTGTTGCAAGGTTAACGTCATGTTAACGGTCCTTAGTCTCACGTTCGTTTCCCTTGTCGTATCAGTTTTATTATAATCATTCTTTTTTCTCTATTGTTTTTGCTCTTTTTAATTGTTTTTGTTTACCTCTTTATTTATCGAAAAAAAAAATACAAAATTTTAAAAAGTAACGTATAATAATTATGTATTTTCAAAATATTAAAAATGGATGTAAAAATATAAAATGTACGAAGGTTTAAAAAATCAGCTTAGCTATAAATAACTGTTAATTTATGAAAAAAAATGAAAAAAAATAATAATAAATTAAAAAAAAACCTTTTGAAAGTTGTTTTTATTTAACATTTAATGTTTGTGATGACACATTAATAAATGTCAATTTATGTTTAACATTAACATTTATTGTAATATATTAACTAATGTTGATTATGCAATAACTAATTTTAAAAATAAAAAAACGGTATAATTAATATTTATAATATCGATAATAACATTTACAATATACAAAAAAAGAAAAAAAAAAGCAAATTGAGAAAAAATAATGAAAAAAAAAGATACAATAGAAGTAAAAATAATATAAAAGAGAGAGACATAAACAAGGGCTGGTTTAATAACGCATGAGTACATTAGGTGTCACTTTAATAGTTGTACTTAATATTCCTAGCGAACATATTATGCGACGATAAAAAAAAAATCTCCATTAAACTCACAAATAACTAATGTTTATAACACCCAAAACAGTTTTTAATTCAACAACTACTACTATATTGTTGTTTAGAAAAGTGTTACTCGCGAGGTAAGTGTAACTTAGGCTATACCATCGTATGGGCAAGTGTCACTTGGGGGGTAAGTGTCACTTGGGGGGCAAGTGTCAATTGGGGGGTTGAAAGTGCTAGGCATGGGATCCATCAAAGTTTTAAACTGAGTACAAATTAAAAAGATGTTAGTAGTTATATTGATGATTTTTATTATTTCTGCATTGGGATGAGTATCGAACCACGTTGAAGTCGGTTATGAGATGTGCATCGCCTTATTGTCACTACAATGTGGCGATACTATATTCTCATGTTTTCATGTGATGTTATGTATCACCAGAAAAATGGAGTATTAAGCCCCATTTGAATTGAAAAGTTATTCGTAAACTTTTTGCATGGCGTTAGTTTAAGGCGCAAAATACCATTTTAAGCAAAGAGTCTTATAGCCCACAGGAAACTAGGATGTGGGTGACATGCGATATCAAAATAAGGTCACTGAACGGTACACTGTTAAAAATTATAAGTGTAAAGGAACAATTAGTGTTAGTAATTGTATTTTGGGTTTAAGGGCCTAATGCAGTAATGCTAACAAAACATCAACGCTAATTTATCCATCTACCACTAATTTTCCCATAGTGAAGCCACTATAGCATGTGTTCACATTATCGATGTTTGTACATGTGAGAACATGTTCGTTCGATTTGCCCCCCGTCTTTATGACTGGGAGTCAAATCTGAGTGCGCTTTTTCTTGTCGACGCACTCACTTTCGCCTGTCGACGCCTTTATTTGATACTTTTTCTATACGAATTGACGAAATAACTACAGTAGCAAAGATTGTACGGATTTAAACATTTCGTAAATTACACTATTTTAAAACCGCCCAAATTAGAGCTATTAACGCTAAGTAAACCGTACCGTTATTAACTTAAAAGAAAAAAGTAGTATTATTAATTATATTTAAGGTTCAAAGGGTCCAAATTTGAGGTCGCGAATATATTGTTATTAACACTATAGGCGATTCACGGTGTACTCTGTGACATCAACTGCCACGCCATCCGCATCGCATCGGCCTTCGGCTTCAGCGGACTTGTTTCGGAGTTCACATCGGCCGATGCTTTCGAAAGCGCCTCACGAGTACACCGCGCATCGTTATTAGTGTCAACGACACTAATTTGGGTTCTTAAAATTTTGATTTTTTTCCTCAAATAGGATACATGATTTTAATTTTTCCTTGACGTTAAATAAGGTACCGTACAAAATAGCGTAAAGGACGAATTACAATAATATCTAAATAGTGTGGTGTACGGTCTATGTCAGACCGTACATAAATGTACTTTTTCAAGTGAAAATTTTACAAAAAATGAGTTAAATCAGACGCGCACGCATAGGATCGTGCGCTAAAAAAATGGGATTGTTCTGACACGTAAATTAGTCTTACATGTACGAATATTTAAATTTCACGACGGCGTACGATTTTTAATATTTTGTACGGATACATATATTAATGTATATAATCGTACAGCGAATATTCCATTTTTGCTGTTCCCAATTTAACATAAACGCCGAAATTAGAATACACCTTTTAAAAAAAAAAAAAAAAAATCTTAATTAGCGTCAATGACGGTATATTTACTTCCACACTATTTAAACTTTGACACTAATAACGATGCGCGGTGTACTCTGCCGTTATGTGGGTTAGCACTTTTTTTTACATGAAAAGCTAGCGTAATCAAGACTAAATATGACTAATAGTGTAGCCTTCAGGAGGTCACAGTTGCTGACTTGATGCTCGGACCCGGTGGAGGGTACGGATTTAGAAAAGTTTTCACCAATCCCAGTACAGTAGTTCTCCGCCGTATCGAAGCTAACCTGTCAGCACCGACACCTATCTCTGGGATCGAACGGACGGTTGTCTATCTCCGATCTGTGTTTTGTACAGATTTTTGTCATTTGTACGGCAAATTGTCACTCTCAGACCTCAGATATGCGGCGCCGCGAAGTCGACATCTGGCCTTCCTCTCTGCAACATCCAGCTATGGCTATCTGCAAGTGTGTCGACAAGAAATGAAGCCCACTCCCGATTTTTCGGAATATCTTCAGCGAATATCCATTTCAAGTGATAAAAGAAAACAACTTTTCTTCCATTCGGACGACGTGGCGAAAGTTCTTGGGCCCGCGTGACCCCGATCCTGCCAAATCAGCATCTTCGCCGAGTAATGGCAAAAGTAGAAGCGCGTGCTCAGATCATCATGCCATCTGACTGGGCATTAAAATCCTCCACGTAAGCGTACAGACAGATTACCAAAAGGTGGTCCAGCGCGAAAATCCTTACGCGCCAGCTTTTCGACCCACGTGGTTAAAGTTCCACGTGATCATCACTCACGGAACTGCGGCTTGAATCGCATAGAAACAAAGTATTCAACAGTGGAGCTGAGCAAACCGTGCAATGACAATGTTGATGCAGAATAAAATTCAGAAGGAGTTCCCTTTAACTCCTTTTCCGCAGTGTTAAAGCTAGATAAAAGTACGTGTTCTGTATTGAAATACAGAGTTCAGTTTGCGTTTACATATGCGCTACTGTACTGTACTGTAGTTGTTCCCACCAAATTGAAACCACAATTTCCAGGGAAATATGTGACGTGACATGTAAAGTTCGAGCAAAACATGGAAAAAATGTTACCGTTGCCGTCGCGCGGCTTGGATTCAAATCGGAAAAAGAAAAGGTGAAAAAAAAAAGCTGAAACTAATCGACAATCCGACATTGTACGTACCATTGATATTCCTAAAGCTTGATTGTCATTTAAGAGAAAAACAAACTGAATTAAAAATCACGATGGTAAACCATATGAGTCCAGGGGTACAAAAGGGGTGGCATGGCCAAATCTGAAAAGCTACGAGCAGGGCAACGTGAACACATAAAATTGGCAAGTAAAATAAAAGCACTCGAAGCCAAAAATAAAAACACGACAACTCACTTAAACCAAAACGTCATTTACGTTTGCAATTGTTTCATTGGGTAATTGCAAGTTCCAAACTAGCCATGCATTCATCACAATCTCGAATGGCGTGCATTGGGTATGCGTTCTATGTCAACAAAATGCCCCCCGTGAGAATTAAGTTATGACCTCTAAATCTCCAATCTAGCACTCTCATTGAGTCATTTTCTAATGTTTCAATTGAATAATAATTTTACCTTTTAGCCTTAATCGTTTTCTCACAATACGCAAAAGCGATAGAACTAACTCACAACCATAACATTCCTAGCTTTGTAAATGGAATCTATTACCATTTTTTTTGAATAATTTGCATTGGACCAAGCATTCAATTAAGGTGTTGTTGATGGGAACCAAGTGGCAAATACATGAAAAGGGAATAAACGACGACGTCAAAACACGAAGTTTTAGAACACAAATACGATAGGCCCAACCAAACCAAACGAATCCGAAGCTATAACTCTAAACATTATCGACCGCCTAGCATTCTACACCGTGAATCGTTATTAGCGTATAGAAATTATTAGTGTATATAATGAATTAGTGTCATGTACTCTAATTTGTGTATCAATACCATTTTCAAAAAAATGTTTAATTGTAATTTCTCCATAACGCTTGTAAAAAAACTTTTACCATAACTATGTGTTTAATCTCATGTACTGTGATTAAGTAATATATGTGATTATTAAAGATATGCGATTATTGCTAAGTGCCACATCTTACGATCCGCCAGCTATTACAAATCTCAATATCGAAGCCTAAGCAAACCAAACCAACCCGGATAGC
>JBBHKE010000173.1:9127-36544 GCA_037447655.1 Zygnema cylindricum | reverse complement strand
TTTTTTTTTTTTTTTTTTGTATAGTTTCCGACAAGTTGAATGATTTGTTGGACTTTTTCTTTGTTTGTTCGAATTTTGGAAGTTTCGGAATCCGGACCGAAGGGAAAGTTGTATCTCAGGAGGTTAGAGATACGGAAAACTTGAAGAAAAATACTAAGATTTAGGATTTTCTTTTTCTTTCTCAGAAAGCGTTGGTTTCCCAACAACAAAGGACATAGGGAGTGAGTGAATATAGTTTGTGCCATGTTGTCGTTTTAGAAAAGTGGGCTTTTGTTCCCCTTTTCATTTTATTAGACTAGTTGTAGAATATCTTGTTGTTTGGGAATTGACCCGATTTTAACCTCGAGGCAAAATGGGTTCAAATTGTAAATTTTACGGCGAAAAATGGAAAATATATACAAAATGAAATATGTGTGGTGGTTGTTATCATGTCTGATATAGTTTTATATTCTATTTTGCTTCAGTTGATATGTTTCATTTTGGGCTATTTTGATCAGATGTGAAAAATAAAAGGATTGTATATATGATATGGATGCGTTATACCAGTTGTTGATGCTCAAAAAAGAGAAAAAAGAAAAGGGATCTCTGCTCAATGGTTTTTGGATCTTGTTAAAAGCTTTCGGTTGGCTGAAAATGTAATATTCACGTTTGACTTTGAAGTCAAAAAAGTTTCAGAGCCTGCTCACATAATCGAGCTGTATTTTTTAATAGAATTAAAACAAAGAGAGACTGGTAAGTCTGCCTCCTTTGGTGTTCCGGATTACGTCAACCGAGGTGTTTAGTACAAAAATGGACATTTTTTCAATTGAACTTTTCCAAACCCTGGAATCTCAAGGTTGGCCTTCCGTCGAATTGAGGAACCACGTAATCACTCGGTTCTCAATCGCTCACTCATCACTCCTCACTGCTCTCCTCCTCTCACTCCTCTTTGCTTGGTGCTCACTCTGGTTTGGACCGTCAAAGGTATAAACACATCTGCAAATGACGTCAAGGCTGCCAAAGTTTGAAATCCATGTCTTTCAAGTATTGGCACTAATTATCCACTCGAGGCATGATCACAAATAGAGACCCTATGTACGGTTGAGATGTATATTGTGCAACACTAAATTACAATTTATAAAGAAATAAACGTACAATATCAAAACAAGATAAGTAACCAAAAACAACTTTGTCCAAACAACGTTCATGTTGTGTATTGCACTAACGTGTAAAGTGGAAACACTTCGATAGTCCATATGTAAAAACAACCCATAGTGTTGGCTTCTCAATAAAGGCAAGCACAATGGTTGTTGTTATGAGCCAATATTAAGTAAGCTTCCAACTAAAGCATTTGTATTTTTTGTAGTGGACTACACCACCCATCGTTATTAAAGTCATTGAAGTATAAGCATCAACACTTTATTATAATTAGCTACATTGGGGTATGTACGCGTGCTTACAAAGCTTCGGACAAAGGTTCGAAGGACCGGAAGAGCAGCGTTTGTTCTTTTCGCTGCTTTTTCGGCATACCGGCGGCTAGGCCGACGCGGCTTTTGGACGCTTCTGCTTGCGCCCTTGCCCCTACAAAACAATGCGCGTAGCCTTCGAGACTTCGCCCCCGGCTGTTGTCACACCTGCCGTCTAAATGGGTTTAAAACACACGGGTCAAGTGCGTACTCTAGAGAGAAAAGTCATTGATTTTTTTGCTCGAATTACAATTGGCAGTTTGACCGGTTATAAAACTTAAATCTCTCGAAGTGGATTCCAATGATTGGGCGTTTTGCCATGCTTCACCTAAACCGCAGTTCGTTGCCCCTCAACTTAATGGTGTTGCCAATATTAGTTTATAATTTTGGATAAACCACACGTTTGAAATTAGTCATGCTTGACCCCCACACTCAAACACATCCTTTCGTTGATTATTGTTGCAAGGTTAATGTCATGTTAACGGTCCTTAGTCTCATGTTCGTTTCCCTTGTCGCATCAATTTTATTATAATCATTTTGTTTTCTCTATTGTTTTTGCTCTTTTTAATTATTTTTGTTTACCTCTTTATTTATCGAAAAAAAAGGACAAAATTTTAAAAAGTAACGTATAATAATTATGTATTTTCAAAATATTAAAAATTAATAAAAAAAATATAATATGTATGAAGGTTTAAAAAGTCAGCTTAGCTATAAATATTTGTTAATTTATGAAAAAAAATGAAAAAAAAAATAACAAATTAAAAAAATAAAACTTTTGAATGTTGTTTTTGTTTAACATTTAATATTTGTGATGACACGTTTATAAATGTCAATTTATGTTTAACATTAACATTTATTATAATATATAAACTAATGTTGATTTTACAATGACTAATTTTAAATATAAAAAAACGGTAAAATTGATATTTATAATATCGATAATAACATTTACAATATGTATAAAAAGAAAAACAAAAACAAATTGAGAAAAAAAGATTGAAAATAAAAGATACAATAGAAGTAAAAATAATACAAGAGAGAGAGAGAGACATAAACAAGGGCTGGTTTAATAACGCATGAGTACATTAGGTGCCACTTTAATAGTTGTACTTAATACCCCTAGCGAACATATTATGCGACGATAAAAAAAATAATCCATTAAACTCACAAAAAACTAATGTTTGTAACACCCAAAACAGTTTTTAATTCAACAACTACTACTATATCGTTGTATAGAAAAGTGTTACTCGCGAGGTAAGTGTAACTTAGGTTATACCGTCGTATGGGAAAGTGTCATTTGGGGGGTAAGTGTCAGTTGGGGGGCAAGTGTCAATTGGGGGGTTGGAAGTGTTAGGTATGGGATCAATCAAAGTTTTAAACAGAGTACAAATTAAAAAGATGTTAGTAGTTGTAACGATGATTTTTATTATTTCTGCATTGGGATGAGTATCGAACCACGTTGAAGTCGGTTATGAGATTGGTATCGTCTTATTGTCACTACAATGTGGCGATACGATATTCTCATGTTTTCATGTGATGTTATGTATCACCAGAAAAATGGAGTATTAAGCCCCATTTGAATCGAAAAGTTATCCGTAAACTTTTTGCATGGCGTTAGTTTAAGGCGCAAAAAACCATTTTAAGCAAAGAGTATTATAGCCCACAGGAAACTAGGATGTGGGTGACATGCGACATCAAAATATTAAGGTCACTGAACGGTACACTGTTTAAAATTACAAGGGTAAAGAAACAAGTACACCGCCAATCGTTATTAGCGTTGTGTACGCTAATTCCGTCCCGCTTTTTTTTTTTATTCTCAAATAGAATTATCCACACTATTTTAAAAACCATAATTCCTAATTAGAATAGACGATTTCTTCGAAAATGTTCAAATTCCCAATTAGCGTAAACCACGCTAATTATTCGTATACGCTAAAAAAACTTACACGCTAATAACGATTGGCGGTGTAGTTGTTAGTGACTCTGTTTTGGGTTTAAGGGCCTAAGGGTACTTTAGCATGTGCTAAAGTTACAGTTATTTCGTGTCGTTTTCCTACATAACTTAGAAAAAAACGTGAAAATCAGCGGCCGTACCAAAAAAGAGAAATTATCACTGTACAAGTTGCATTACCGTGAAACTGTAGACGTACAGTGGTATGTCGTCTAGCGTGATGCATTTTGTCGTTTAGAGCATTTTGACCGTTGATGTCCAATTCGTACGGATTTCAACTTTTTTACGAAAACTACGTAGTATTCGTCCTTTTCATATTTTTCGTAGAATTCGTGTAAATATCGCTGTACGGCCATGTACAAAAACGTACGGAAAGCGCAATCTTATAAAATCCTTAAAAATCTTAAAAAGTACGGAAATTTGACATAAATGTACATAATTGTATGAAAGTGGACCCTAAAAAACCCAATAGTACGGAATATCTACGACAGCCGTACTGAAATATAAAGGAACGTACGGCAATGTACCTTGGAAACCCTAAAAATCCCCTAAATAACCCTAAAATGTACGAACATAGACGGACACTGTACGTAATTGTAAAAGTAATGTACGGGTACAAAGCAAGGTACGCATTTTATTAACTTTTCAAAAGCGTTTGATGCGTACCGTACGTAGTATTCGTTAGTTTATACCGTGCGTAATATGCGCACGGGACATCTATGATTTTGACCCATTTTCGCGTCCTTCCATCACATGATAAAACTTTATTTCAAATCACCTCGCGAGGTGATTTTAAATATAGTCCGAAAAGGTAAGCGAATAGAGAGATGTTGTCGCACGTGTCAGAACTTTTTTATGGTTTTGTACGCAGAGTACCGAAAAAAAAACCCCACCACGTTTCCAGCTGTGCGTACTGTTTTTCGTACGCTGATTACCGTACAGGGACCGTCTCTCTCAAATACATTGCGATATATATCGCGATAATTTATGTTGGTCTCGGTACGATATATCGAGGATCCTCCTCGATCGATATTCGATATATCGAATATCGAGATTATCGCGATATGAATCTACCCGATACCCAACACTAATATTTGGGTTTCGACACGTCGACAATATGGCGTACGGATATTACGAAGTCACAAAAATTGTACAGCGTGCGGAGAAACGCCTCAAATTGAAGCCGAGTGGAAGTTTCGCTTCATTTTGTGTACCACTTCATCGGTCACAATGTTTCGTACACGTCTACGTAAATCACTTTTTTAAGTGACAAGTAATTTTCGTTTACATCCGAATGCTCTGAAATCTGTACGGAAAAATCTTCGCTAAAAAACAAAGTAGCAAGACTAAGTTTTGGTTACATGTGAAAGTACCCTAATGCTAACAAAACATCAACGCTAATTTATCCATCTAACGCTAATTTTCCCATAGTGAAGCCACTATAGCATGTGTTCATATTATCGACGTTTGTACATGTGAGAACTTGTTCGTGCGATTTGCCCCCGTCTTTATGACTGGCAGTCAAATCTGAATGCGCTTTTTCGTGTCGACGCACTCACTTTCGCCTGTCGACGCCTTTATTTGATACTTTTTCTATACTAATTTACGAAATAAATAGCAAAGATTGTACGGATTTACACATGTCGTACATTACACTATTTTAAAACCGCCCGCTATTAACGCTAAGTAAACCGTACCCTTATAAACTTAAAAGAAAAAAATAGTATTATTAATTATATTTAAGGGTCAAAATTTGAGGTCGCGAATATTTTGTTATTAACACTATAAGCGATTCACGGTGTGACATCAACTGTCACGCCATCCGCATCGCATCGGCCTTCGGCTTCAGCCTTTAGCGGACTTGTTTCGGAGTTCACATCGGCCGATGCTTTCGAAAGCGCCTAACGATTAGTCTGCCATTATGTGGTTAGCATTTTTTTTTACATGAAAACCTAGCGTAATCAAGACTAAATATGACTAATGGTGTAGCCTTCAGGATGTCACAGTTGCTGACTTGATGCTCGGATGCGGTTAAGGGTACGGATTTAGAATTGATTTCACCAATCGCAGTAGTCCTCCACCGTATCGAAGCTAACCTGTCAGCACCGACACCTATCTCCGGGATCGAACGGCCGGTTGTTTATCTCCTGATTTGTGTTTTGTACAGATTTTTGTGATTTGTACGGAAAATTGTCACTCTCAGATATGCGGCGCCGCGAAGTCGACATCTGGCCTTCCTCTCTGCAACATCCAGCTATGGCTATCTGCAAGTGTGTTTTTAGAAATGAAGCCCACTCCCGACTCTTTGGAATATCTTCAGTGAATATCCATTTCAAGTGATATAGAAAACAACTTTTCTTCCATTCGGACGACGTGGCGGAAGTTTCTTGGGCCCGCGTGACCCTGATCCTGCCAAGTCAGCATCTTCGCCGAGTAATGGCAAAAATAGAAGCACGTGCTCAGATCATCATGCCATCTGACTGGGCATCAAATCCGCCACGTAAGGCGTACAGACAGATTACCAAAAGGTGTAGTCCAGCGCGAAAATCCTTATGCGCCAGCTTTTCGACCCACGTGGTTGAAGTTCCACGTGATCACAACTCACGGAACTGCAGCTAGAATCGCATAGAAACAAAGTATTCTACAGTGGAGCTGAGCGCGTACAATGACAATGTTGATACAGAATTAAATTCAGAAGGAGTTCCCTTTAGCTCCTTTTCTGCATTGTTAAAGCTAGATAAAAGTACGTGTTCTGTGTTGAAATACAGAGTTCAGTTTGCGTTTACATATGCGCTACAGTAATGTACAGTAGTTGTTCCCACCAAATTGAAACCACAATTTCCAGGGAGACATGTGACGTGACATGTAAAGTTTGAACAAAACATGCAAGAATGAAAATGTTACCGTTGCCGTCGCGCGGCTTTTTCAAATCAGAAAAAGAAAAAAGGTGAAAAAAAAAACTGAAACTAATCGACAATACGACATTGTACGTACCATTGATATTCCTAAAGCTTGATTGTCATTTAAGAGAAAAACAAACTGAATTAAAAAGCACGATGGTAAACCATCTGAGTCCAGGGGTACAAAAGGGGTAGCATGGCCAAATCTGAAAAGCTACGAGCAGGGCAACGTGAACACATAAAAATGGCAAGTAAAATAAAAGCACTCGAACCCAAAAATAGAAACACGACAACTCACTTAAACCAAAACGTCATTTACGTTTGCAATTGTTTCATTGGGTAATTGCAAGTTCCAAACTATCCATGCATTCATCACAATCTAGAATGGCGTGCATTGGGTATGCGTTCTATGTCAACAAAATGCCCCCCGTGAGAATTAAGTTATGACCTCTAAATATACAATCTAGCACTCTCATTGAGTCATTTTCTAATGTTTCAATTGAATAAGACTTTTACCTTTAATTTTTTTCTCACAATATGCAAAAGCGATAAAACGAACTCACAACCATAACATTCCTAGCTTTGTAAATGGAATCTATTATCGATTTTTTTGAATAATTTGCATTAGACCAAGCATTCAATTAAGGTGTTGTTGTTGGGAACCAAGAGGCAAATACATGAAAAGGGAATAAACGACGACGTCAAAACACGAAGTTGTAGAACACAAATACGGTAGGCCCAACCAAACCAAACGAATCCGAAGCTACAACTTTAAACATTATCGACCGCCTAGCATTCTACCGGTTCTCCAGGAAAAGTAAATAAAATATAAAAAATTTCAAACCTGCACAATCCGGGCAGCTTCAAAATTTATATAAATCTCACAGCCGTGCGACGCAGAGAATTGCGACGCGATCGCCAAGATGCGTCAGATAAACGTACAGAAAACCATTTCCGTACACTCATGTCAGAAAAAGGTCAAGAGTGTACTTTACCGTACTATAACTCAACCTCCTAAGATAAAATATCCGAGACTCCAAGCTTTGGACGAATAATACGCCGCCATACGGCCGCCACTCCGAAACCAACGAAAACCCCCCCTGCTTTCTAGGCGTACGTGGGAGTGGTCCCATTTTATATTCCTGCTGTGCTGGCCCCCAGTCAGCGGAAGCGTTTCCACGCCCTCCCGGCCCATTGGGAGGCTTCCAGTATTGAGGGTATCATCTTAGGGTTTTGGCGAGTTTGGTAAGGAAGTTAAGAGTGACAGGGACACTTTTCAGTAGACATGCGAGGATTGAAAGGCGCTCGAGCAGCGCATTCAGTAGTAGCGCCTCGTCTCATCGACGCTTTGGCTCTCTGCAGATCATCGTCCGCAGTTGTCGCTGGAGTCTCGAATACGACAACGACGACGGCTTCTTCTGTCCCTTTGTACAGGTTCTCTGTAGACAATAATAGTACTTTGTTACAGGGAACAGTAGCAGTTGGTGTTTCAGGGAAGAAGGTCGAGACTCCAGTCGTGCAAGTTACAGGTGTAAGTAGATTTGGCGGTGTTCAGAGAAGCAGTTTTTCTACTTTGTCCCAAGGTGCTGTTTCCATTTTTCCTGCTGCTGTTTCTTCTTTGTGTGGGAGAACTTCAGCACAAGCAAAGCAAGTTTTTGCTACAAGGAGAGCATCAACCATGGGTAATGATCTTGTAACTCTTTTTCGTTTTTGTAAGGTTTTTTTTTTTTTTTTGGTGTGAAGTTTGACGCACTTAAGTGAATGGTGTGAACGCATGACTGTGTTGTCTGGATTAAGACTTTGTTTTAGTATGTATGCCATGATTACCTGTTTTCTTTTTATGTGAGGTAGTTTCTGATTTTTTTGACTTGTGTTTGTGACATGTTGCCAGCTGAAAATCCATTCAAGGAGCTGCTCACTGAGTTGCCCAACCCGGAGGGTGGACTTTTTGGAAAGTACTACAGTCTCCCTTCCCTAAATGATCCGAGGACAGGTAAGGCACCTGGGCACCATTGCCCTCTTTTATTTGTTTGCTCCAATAACAAAAGGAACTTTTTTTTTTTCTTTAAAAGTGAATTTTTTTCTTATCTGCTTGCCTGGGAGTTGCCGTCCTGTACCACATGCTCCGAGATAAAGCACTGAGAAAGAGCCATTGCTGACGTCATTATTTGCTTTTTGCTAGGACAATGTGAGCTGCCAGAGCAGATTGATTTTTGATCCTGTCATGAGTTTCTCAACATCAGTTTTCTGGATCTATGTTTTACCTCAGATAAGCTACCATATTCTATCCGCTACTTGTTGGAGTCGGCCATTCGCAACTGTGACAACTTCGAAGTTTCTGAAAAAGACGTTGAGAAAATTTTGGATTGGGAGAAGACTGCCCCTCAGCAAGTGGAGATTGCCTTCAAGCCTGCCCGTGTCCTTTTGCAGGTTCTCATCATTGCCTGGCGATTGTACTACATGTACAAGAGGCCCTTCAACTTGTAGTTTTTGATCGCTTTCAGTTTAGGCATTTGGAATTAATTTCTGCTTCTAGTTGTAAATTCTGATTGCTTTCAGTTTAGACAATCTAAGAGTTTAATTCCCTTATCTGGATGTTATGAATCAATGATCTGAATATACATGTGTTTGTTGCGATTCAACAGGATTTCACCGGTGTTCCAGTGGTGGTGGATCTTGCTGCTATGCGTGATGCCATGAAGGAGCTGGGAGGTGATCCAGAGAAGATCAACCCCCTGGTAAGAAAACTAAAAGCCATGATATCCTTTCCAACCATTGGACCTCCAATGACAACGCTGTTCCAACCAAGTACATGGTTCTGGTTTGATTGTTTTTTTTAGGTTATCTAAAGTCAAGGAAAACGGTGATTCTGAAAATGGTTAGGTTCTCTTTGAGGTTATCTTATGCCAGGTAGAACAGGGATTCTGATCATGGCTACGATTGGGCGTTTGGTCTTAGGTTATTTTATTTTACGGAAAACAGGAATTCTGACATGAAATGCATATATATTGGTTTTACAGATTCCAGTTGACCTTGTTATTGACCACTCTGTGCAAGTGGATGTTACTCGCAATGAGAATGCTGTTCAGCAAAACATGGCCTTTGAGTTTAGTCGCAACAAGGAGCGTTTTGCTTTTCTCAAGTGGGGCGCCAAGGCCTTTGAGAACATGCTTGTTGTACCGCCCGGGTCTGGCATTGTTCACCAGGTGTTTTTTCCGCTCATTTTTTGCAATTCCTGAAATAGTATGCCTTGCCCGAAGCACTATTTTTATCACTTTGTTCCTATGTTTTTTGTCTCATTGCCATGACACTCACACTTTGCTGATGCTTAAATGAATTTGAATTATGTTTCGCTACAAAACTGGTGTTTTCTTCAACTGTATCAGCGTTTGTTGACTGTTGTCATGTTTTTGCTTTTAGAGGATTATTGTGCATAATTTTGTTTGCGGAACTTCTGAATTACAGAAGTATGTTATTC
The DNA here is from genome assembly GCA_037447655.1 of Zygnema cylindricum. NCBI lineage: Eukaryota > Viridiplantae > Streptophyta > Zygnematophyceae > Zygnematales > Zygnemataceae > Zygnema > Zygnema cylindricum. The sequence continues at coordinate 26,770 of JBBHKE010000173.1, read as the reverse complement.
AAATGGGGCCTGGTACTCCCTAGTTTGCTTTTTTTTTTTTTTTTTTTAACTAGACCTTCCTAACAAGACTGTTGGTTTAGATCTGTATTGAATGGCTCATTTTTTTTCAGTTAAAAATGTTTTTGGGTAACTTAAAATGGTGGGAGAGAACCATGGCTGTCGGGATACAGGTGAACCTGGAGTACTTGGCTCGTGTTGTATTCAACAACAAAGGCATTTTATATCCTGACAGCTTGGTTGGTACTGATTCACATACAACCATGATTGATGGTTTAGGAGTTGCCGGATGGGGAGTTGGAGGTATTGAGGCTGAGGCAGCAATGCTTGGACAGGTATGCATGTTATTCGTCTCAGAAACTATTGTTGCTATTCCAAAATGTGCGTCTTTTTCTAATTACTTGCACTCATAAAGTGCTTTCTATACAATATTTAAAACATGTGGATGGAAATGCTTCTTGCGCGTGAGATCTCTACAAATGTTGGCATCCCTGCTATGAAAGCAACCGCACTTCTCGTCCATAAATCTTGTTTGTCCACTTTGTAGTTTAAGCTTCTCTTGAGCTTTTAAACTTAGGTAATCACATTGTACTAAATATGGTGTTTGTATATTTTTTGTGGTAAATGAAGTGTCTAAACTTAGTCAAACCTATGATTTTTTTTTGTGTGTTTTGTGCAGCCTATGAGTATGGTTTTGCCAGGTGTTGTTGGCTTCAAGCTCACTGGTAGTTTAAAGAGCGGCGTCACTGCCACTGATCTTGTCCTTACTTGCACACAAATGCTTCGCAAGCATGGTGTGGTTGGAAAGTTTGTCGAATTTCACGGTAAGTTGCAACTTCTAAATTTCTAGGTAGCTCCTTGAGCAAAAAAAGGTTGCTGAGCTGTTTTATTTGTTAGTAAGACTGGACAAGAAAAACATTGTTTGATAGAAAACTTATGCTATTATGAGCTGCTTTGATGCAGGTGAAGGTATGCAACACTTGACATTGGCGGATCGTGCTACTATTGCAAACATGTCTCCTGAATACGGTGCTACTATGGGATTCTTCCCTGTAGATAAAGTTACTTTGGGCTATTTGAGGACCACCGGCCGTGAGGAATCGAAGGTATAAAGATAGACCAGCCTTGCTTTCATGCTTCAATCGATCCAGTTCATCGAATATATGAATTTGTATGAAGATGAAGTGTACAAAAAAATGCCGTTCCCACATTTGTGTTGCAAGTCTGCTAATGTGTGTAAGCTTTAATTTACAAATCTAGGTTGTGCAAGGTTTCATTGACCATATCTTTGATCTTTTTGTGAACAGGTTAAGGAAATTGAGGCTTACCTCCGTGCCAACAATCTTTTCATTGATCATGAGCAGGTATTGGCAGCACCTATTTTTCAGTACTACTAATTAAGCACTTTGGTAGACGTGAATAGTCCATGCCCGCATTTGTGTCGGTTCTAATTTTTATTGCAGATCCCTTTGCTCTAGCTAGGTTTGAGCCTTATGTAGTTTTTAATATGGTTTCATTTTGCTGTAGCCTCAAACTGAAAGGACCTATTCCTCAAACTTGGAGCTTGATTTGGACACTGTCGAGCCTTCTATTTCTGGGCCGAAGAGGTATTTTCAACTTCACTGTCCTTATCTTCCCGTGTTTGTCAACTGATTCTTGGCAAATTGCTTTTCTAAGAATGTATATAATAGACTCCTTGCAAGGGTTTTGCAAGTCAAATTGGCCAAGGGTAATGTGGTTGTATTTCTTTTACAAATGACTAAAGTATCTGGCCTTGAATTTGGTCTTGCAGACCCCATGACCGTGTGAGCCTGAAGGACATGAAGGTGGACTGGCAAGCATGTTTGGACAACAAGGTTGGCTTCAAGGTATGTGTCCCGTTTATAAGATTTCCCCTGAGTTTATAAGGAGCTTTCAAGTATAGTATTCCTTTTGCGATTTGCATTATTGCTTGGTGTTGTTACTGGTTTAAGTATGAAGTAATGGCAACAAATCCGTCTTTGTGAAACTCTTGCCGGGCAGTCTGGTTCAGAAGATATGAATTAGTTAATTTGTCATACTGCTTGCAGGTTTAGATCACGGTTCATTGTCACCTGTGTCAGGGGTGATATTTAAGAATACTTGAATTTCCTCCAGTATTACGAGCTTGTGCAGTTTGTAATAATCGATGTCTTGCTTGAGTATTCGTTTACAGGGATTTGCTATTCCAAAGGAGAAACAAGACGCAGTTGCCAAGTTTGATTTCCATGGCAAACCTGCGGAATTGAAACATGGCTCTGTGGTAATTGCAGCCATTACCAGCTGTACTAATACCTCCAATCCATCCGTTATGCTTGGGGCTGGCCTTGTGGCCAAAAAAGCTACTGAACTTGGCCTTGAGGTGAGCCCTTATATACATGTTACCTCTTGCACAGGTGTATAAAGGACGACCAAAGAACTACTGAGGAAATTAAATTACCTTTTTTGGATGTCCATTCTTGGTTCTCCTCCATTAGTGTCTGTCGGCACTCAAAAGTCCTTGTGACTGACTAATTGCTTGGTTTTAGTTTGATTTGAGTGCCTGGAATTTTTCTGGCAATGAGAGGCAGATGGCAATGCTGGAGATGCGGCCTGAGAGAAAGGTACAGTTCAGGTGACCTATGGGATCCTGCTGTATTGTCACCCAGTGCATTTTTGTGAATTGACCCTGTTTTATATTATATTGTAGGTGAATCCATGGGTTAAAACCAGTTTGGCGCCTGGCTCAGGTGTTGTCACCCGATATTTGAACCACAGGTTAGTGTGTTTTCCCCATCTAAAGTAAATGTGGAGGTTACACACCTGTTTTTATGTGGTGCATCAGTGTCCCCATTCATCATGCGGTTAATTCATGTCTGTAAGTTTACCTGTCAGGTTACTTTCTCTGAGGTTTACAAGGATACCTGCAGGTTTTATATTCTTATTACGTATGATAACTCTGTAGAAACATTCATACATTTTCCAGCACCAGTGTTGCTCATGGCAAACGATTTCACAGAAGTATTGCTTGTGCCAGATGACCTGGGAACAGAATGCAAGGACACAATGATCTGTGTGAAGGAAATTGTATATGGCATTTAAGAGCATATGTGGCAATCTGCCTGAGAGAAACGCAATTGTTGATCCATGGAATGAAAAAGTGATCAGACCACCTAATCGTCATCTTATAGTGTGAATAAGTCACGTGTTTCCTTGTTTCACACTGGTACCATTTTAGGATTTTGTCTAATGCATATCTATTTTGTTTTGGTATTGGGCACAGTGGGCTGATGCCTTTTTTGGAGAAACAGGGCTTTGGTGTCGTGGGTTATGGCTGTACTACCTGCATTGGTAACTCTGGGGAGCTAGACCCAGTTGTGGGAGATGCGATTACAGAAAGTGGTAAGAACTAGTCTTTTCTGAAGGGTAATGATTCTCATGCGCACAAGTTTCTATGTGGTGTTTACAGTAGATCCATTCTTCTTCTTCTCTTGTTTGATCTTTTCCTAAAACTTTTAGACTGTGGATTCAGAGTTGAAAAACCAGAAGTGCAAAACACGGGTTGAACCCTTAATAAGCACATTTGTCTGTTTTTTTGGGTGATCTGTCGAGCCATTTATCGGATGCTCTATTTATTTCTTTTGCTTTATCTTGAGGCTGTAGGTTAGCCGGACCATTCAGGTGGTATTAACTTTATGCTAGTTGTAACTATGTTTAAAGCTAGGTTAGTGCTGTGCTTTCCATACCCTGTGTTTTGACTGAGCTCATTTCCTGCTTGTCCAGATATTGTTGCTGGAGCTGTTCTTTCTGGTAATCGTAACTTTGAGGGCCGTGTCCATCCACTTACACGAGCCAACTACCTTGCCTCTCCTCCACTTGTCGTTGCCTACGCTCTTGCCGGAACGGTGAGTGATTTGGAATAAGCTCGACCGTGAAATGGTACCATGTGCTTTAGAGCACGCTTTACAAATTTTCACCAACTTAGCATAGATTGATCACGGTTTTAGTAGGTACATCCTGAATGGCTATTAACGTTGATACTAGCAAATTGATCCTGGTTTTTTTGGCCCCATGAACACAAAATAGCGTCTTATTGGTCTTTCCTTAATTGCCGATTCTTTTAGCGGTTCACAATTGTCCACGTCATTTGCACCGTAGAAAGAATTACTCACACTAAAATCTCTTCATACTATCTATTTCTTAACCCTAGCAATTGATGGTATAGTGTTCGTCTTCCACACCCGAGAGAGGCACTCTATTCTGCATGAGGGTGAACTGGGGTTTTGTCGATATCAATACAAGTAGTATGAGGAGTTTAGATAATTATGGTTTCACATCTCTGTCAGCAATAAAAGACAGCTACAACATCCAGATCACAACACAGAACAGGAGTTCGTCAAGAATCTGTTGACGGAATCATACTTCTGGTTTTAGCATAGCAGACACGCAAGATAATTTCATTCGCTAGAACGAAATTTCAAACCAGTGTAAGACATCAAAACATGGTGATAAGCACGATGTTAACTTGACCAAATTCTTGGTCAAGGAGGGCTGTTAATTGATTCTATATTTCTTTGTTTACGGTTCATGTGTCATTGAGAAATCATCCTCTTATCAGTAGTACATGTATATTTCACCATATTATATACACCATATTGCATATGTGTTTCACCGTGTTAAATGCATTTGTGCTATCATATCATTTTTTTTTGTGATTTTCATGCAACAGTTGGTATTGGTACTGTCAGTGATTGGGATGTCTACTGTTAAGTCTCTGCTTGGGTTATGCCAAGCCAAAGAGAAACTTATGAAGGCTGGTAAAAAAAGGAGAACATGAAAAGACAAATGTTTTCTTTCCTCCTATTTATTCCTTGTACTGCTTGTGTTTTTCATGTGATTGTATGCCTGAATTTTTGGAGTATCCCTTGCAGGTGAACATTGATTTTGACAAAGAGCCTATTGGCCATGGAAAGGATGGAAAGCCAGTCTTTTTGGCTGATATCTGGCCGTCAACCGAGGAGGTCAATGAGGTGTGTACACTGCAGATCAGCCAGTGCTGTGATGCACCTTTTACTGGACTAACATGATACATTTCACAGATTCATTGGTCTGGCATTATTATCAAAAATGTTTTTTGCTTTATTTTGTTTTATTGCAAGCAATATGCGGCTCAAGAGATTTTAGTAGTGGTAGCTATACAAAATCTTCCTTCGTGTTTTACAGGAGTGTTTTACAATGCTCGTTGATGTCCGGTTCTGACAGGTTATGGAGAAGGCTGTCCTTCCTGAATTTTTCCGAGAGACATATAAGGCTATCACTCAAGGAAATGACCTATGGAATACACTGCCTGCCACTGAAGGCGAGCTTTACAAATGGGACCCCAACTCCACCTATGTACATGACCCTCCCTACTTCAAGGGCATGCCTGCCGAGCCTCCCGGTGGCCAGGGTGTGAAGGATGCCGCATGTCTTCTTAACTTGGGAGACTCGATTACCACTGATCATATCTCCCCTGCCGGTAAGTCACCCTATAGCTGAGAATTGTGTGTTTAATTTTCTTAAGTAAAACTAAAGAAAGGGCCGAGTAATCATTCTAGGTGTTTTATTGTCACCGCAGCCCATCTGAGGAATCGCCTAAGCACTTGTCTTCTTTGTCTCTTCACAAATACTCTAATAGTTTTGTATGTTTTTTTGATGTTTTCCAGGAAGCATCCATAAGGACAGTGCTGCCGCCAAGTTCCTTTTGTCCAAGGGTGTCGATCGGGCGAACTTCAACTCATACGGTAGTCGCAGAGGGAATGATGAAATCATGACCCGTGGTACTTTCGCCAATATTCGTATTGTCAACAAGTTTTTGGGAGGAGAAGTTGGCCCAAAAACTTTATATGTGCCTACCAAGGAGAAGATGTTGATCTATGACGCAGCAATGGTATGTATAATGAGCTTCTTAAACCACTAGAAATAAAGCCATACTTGCACGTGCATGTTTTGTAAACATGAATCAAAACAGGAATTCAAAATATGATCCCCAAACATGAATTTTAGGCATGAATCAAACATGAATCATAACCGTTTTTATGGCAGTTTGAAACAATCCATTGCCTAGGTAACTTCCTGAAGCAGCTTCATCTATTTTGTCTTAACACAGTTGTTCATGACTCCAGTCTGTTGTTGTCTAAGCTGTTTGCTGCTCATGGGTAGAAACAGGAACAGAAAATGTTTTGTTTGCTTTTGCCAGTATCTCCATACCCATTACATTCTCTCAACTATTATTTATTCAATCAGTGTCCTGATTTGAGTTGTCAATATCAGACGCTGAGAGTGCCCGAACGGAGATAGTTCTGTGATTTGTATTCGTGGCTATCTAATGGCAATGCCGGTTCTTCTAGTGGGTCGTTCCTTTACACCTTTTTTTTGTTACACTGTGCAGAAATATAAGGAAGAGGGTATACCGACAATTATTCTTGCTGGTGCTGAATATGGAAGTGGAAGTTCTCGTGATTGGGCTGCCAAGGGACCTTATCTACAGGCAAGGACAGCTAGTATATTTTAGCAGAGGGCAGGGCCGTTAAACACTTGAAAACGCTATATGTGGTCACCTCAAGCTATACGTGCATTGTACTGTATAGTTTGCATATAGTATGGGGTAACTACATGTAGCGCTTCCAATTGTTTTCCCCATTTGATGAACTTTGGTTTATGCATCTAAAGGCAATAGTAGAATTTGTCTTAGTGATTTTTTTTGCCAACCGATTTTTTCCACCTATTTGTACAGATACGTAAATGTTAACTTTCTTTTTCAGCCAGCTTAGTTATACAATTGTGTTTAGCGGTCTTGCTATTCACAACATTTTCTTGTATTGTTCCTTTTTCCAACTAACGCTGTATGCGTGGTATTGTTTTGTACTTCTGCAGGGAGTTAAAGCTGTGATTTCCAAGAGTTTTGAGCGTATCCACAGAAGCAATTTGGTGGGAATGGGAATTATTCCACTTTGCTTCAAGGCAGGCGAGGATGCTGATTCGTTAGGACTAACTGGATATGAGAAGTATACAATTGACTTACCAAAGGATATTACTCCGGGCATGGACGTTACTGTCACCACTGACTCCGGAAAATCTTTCCAGACAACTTTGCGGTTTGATACACAGGTCTGTCCATGACTATCCTTTGGTTATTTGTGATAAAAATAGGGCGAGCTGTAGAGAGTTTTGATTAGCCTTGTAAAGTGTGTTTTCCCGAGAGGTATTCGGTGAAGAGATGCTTCCATCTATTTGTGACCTTATGATTTGTACCTTTTTTTCGGGTTTTTTGAACAGCTCTCAAGCTTCAACATGGATGCTGGGAAAATGGAACATGTGCAATAACGTTTTTTTTTTTTTTTTACTTGTGTTTTTTTTTTCTTTTTGCAGGTGGAGTTGACTTACTTCCAGCACGGTGGAATTCTGCAATACGTCCTCCGACAATTGAAGAAACAGGCTTAATTTTACATGGGATGTAGATTCCGTTCAGTTACAAAGTTCCGTGTTGATGATCTATCACTGTTGTCAGATAGTAGACGAGACGTACTAATCAGTTCAAGTAGGCATTTGTACTGTTTGGTACTGTTTGTTTGGTCCCATTGATCCTTGTGAGAAAGTGGTGAGGATGATAAAGAAATAGGTTTATTCAAGAAATGGGAGTTACAAATTCCAAGCATATAATATCGTGGTTAATGAGCATGTGGTAGATGGAGAGGGCTCTGTAAAGTTATCAAGCCAATTGAATGTTTCAGCTTATCTCCCTGGCAGCACAGTTACAATTCTGTTTCTTACACAGTTGTCAGGTGTTGAAGCTATATGAGTAACAAGGTGCAGGTGGCGGTAGTGGTATGGATGTACTATTGGGAAAGAAAGTTCAAAGAAATGTAAAACAGATTGGATTAGTCTCTTGTTGTGTGGCAGTCATGTGTGGCTATGGTGCTTTGTAATATTTTGCCTTTCCTGATTCAACTCTTAAACTATTGCGCCATTGGCGTACTAAGGGGATTCGACTCTTAAACTATTGTGCCATTGATGTTCAAAATTAATTAGTACTAGGGCTGTCCCAGTGTGAGTAATTTCGTTCCGGGTCCCAATGATGCCGGCGATTGTGAACAGGGAAATGATTGGAGTTAACAAAATTGGATCAGCAACCAACACTTAGGTGGGTAAAACATCTAGCTTGGAATTAGTGGTATTATTGCTAGCAACGGTGTACAATAACTTTTGGAAGCACAGAAAAGAGCAGGTAAGATGTAAGGCAGGACAAAACTTGAATCATACAAACAGAGCCTGTCTGTGGCACTTTTTTTTCCCACTGTTGGAAAATATTTGTGTTTACTCCATTCATAAAGAAAAATATAATCATGATATGCTTACTAAGAAAAGCAACCGTAACCCATCTAAGTATATGGAAGCAAAGAACGGACAAACCAAACCGAATCTGCAAAAACATACACGGACACAAACAATGTAAAAAGAAAAAAACACTTGCGAAGGAATAAATACACAAAAAATAGGAGCAATCGCAATCAAAAGTCTCAAGAATTAGCTTTAAGAACAAAACAATTAGCGTTACCAATTGCTACTTTGTGGTCACAGGGCAGAAAACCCGTGTTATAAACAATAATAGTGATCCATTTATATGAAATTAAAATGCCAAAAACAACAAATAAACTCAACTCAAATACAAAAAAATAGACCTAAACAACCAACGACAAACCCAAAAAGTTTATTTCACCAAATTACAAAGCGGGAATCATGAACAAAATTCTACTCAGTCATACAGTTTCTAGTCAGTTTATACAAACGAGTCCTTCAAAAAACCAAAACCTTACTCCACACATGGTCTATCACCTAACTTCGGTCCAGGCTCCTCTCCTTTCAAAACAATATCTTCCGGAACCTCTCTCACAAACACATCTACAACTTTGTCTTTTCCTTCCTCTAACAAACCGCCCGTCTTTAGTTCGACACAACTTCCTGAACCGAGATCGTTGCAATCTTTCATATCTTTAAGGTCATCTCCCAAACTTAAGGAATCAAATTTTGGTACAGCAGTACAACCGTCCTTTGTACTGTCCTCCAGTCCTTTTTCCGACTCAAAAGTGTCCTCAGGATCGATAGTCAATCCCAGAGAGCCTCCAGCCAGGGCCTTTACTGTTTCTGCCGCAATACTGAAAGCTTCCTGCAAAATAAAAATAAAAATAAAAACTAGGACTTGATATTAACACAATGTAGGACTTAATATCAACACAAAGTAGGAAATGTCATTTGTACAGTGTGATCATTCCTTGACAATACTGAAAGCTTCCCACATAAATAAAAAAAAACCAATAGGGAATTGATTAATAACACATTCTCAAACATGGATAATGTAGAACATGTGAAGCCTACATATGAAATGCCTTATCTTCCAATTCCTAGCCTAAAGAAAGCCTTTATAAGGAAAAGTTCATCATAGAATTTAATTGTAAAAGTACTTATGTTGCGACAAACTTTGAATGTCTTATCAGCGATTAATCGAATGATTTACAAATAAGACAAAAACTGACAATGAATCTACTCCTTCACTGCCTTTCAAATTTCAAAAGTTGTGTAAACAAAAGTAAAAAATAAAAGAAAACCATTTTAAGAACACATTTCAAATGTTGCGTAAAAAACAGTTAGGAAAAGAACCATTCTAAGAACACTTTTCTAAAGTGTTGAAAATTGAACAAAGGAGGTGATTTCAAGCCAGCATAAGTGACCTGCCCTGTTTCCCACTATAACATACCACAACATATCTAAATTTAACCCTCGAAATACAAACCCTAAAAATAAACCTAAGAATATAAACCCTAAAGATATAAACTCAAAATTAGGATGTGTACCTTTATGGATTCCAAACTGAGAGCTGTATCCTCCAAACCGGCTTCCTCTAAAGGAGGAGGAACCGTGTGAGAGTAAAGACCATACTGTTTTTCAGCAAACGCCATTGCTCCAAAACTTCAAAAAAAAAGAGAAGGTTCGCTCTAAACCTTCAAAAAAAAAAAAAAAAAATCAAAATCTTCAAAAAAGAGAAGATTCGCTGAAAAACTTCAGATAAAGAGAAAAGGTCTACTCCAAAACATCAAAATAAGGGAGAGGATAAAGAGAGTGAGATTAAACTGAGCATTAAAAAAGGTATGAAACCATTTTCACGGTTAGAAAAGAAGCATATAAAACAGTATTCATAAAAAAGACAAACCATAAATGGATAAAACATATAATTCTAGGGTCCACCCAAAAGTTAAAAGAAAAAAAAACAAGAGAAACAAAATGTTGTCTTTCCGATGACACAATTTGTAGCATTTTAAAAATCACCTTTCATATGGAAAAACACGGTAAAACCATCACCCGTGGAAATTACCCAGTTGCTTTTCACTAACAAGTATACAACTACAAGGATAAAAGCAAAATCTCCATGAATAAATCTTGCCAAACGAAAAAAAAAAATCCAAGTTTGTTGAGGAAAAACAACTCTTTATCTGATCCTAATTTTTTATGCCCTGCAAATTCAGCAACAAAAAGGTTTTCTCTGGGAATTTCGAGAGCTTTCCTGCCTATATACGCTTTCTTGAGAATTTCCCAAGTTTTTGGCGGTTGCTTAAGGTTTTTTAGGTCTTTTACAGTTATTAAGATTTTGTAGGTTTTAGTAGTATTTTCGGAATATTTAGGTTTCTTAGGGTTATTTAAAGTTTTTCAAGTTTTTTAGGTTTTTCTAGGTCTTTTAAGTTTTTAGGATTCTACAGGTTTCTTAGGATTTTTTAGGGTTTGGCCTTCTTAAAGATATTTTACCTCCTCTATTCAGCTCTTAGCAGGAAGATCGTAACGTTTACGAAATTTTGCGACCTGCCCGATAGTCTCGGACTGTTTCCCAGGATCCCGAACAAAATGTGGCTTCTCCACTTTGAAAACTTTTCCGGTGAACACTCGAATAACTCGACCGTGAGCTGATACAATTGAGAGAAGTTGGAGGGCAGGGTGAATGCCTTTCTTCATAACTAACAAAAAAAAAAGTTGAAGAGAAAAAAAAGAACAAAAAGATTTGGTGATCAAAAACATGGCAAGAACCACATTCAAGCTAAAATGAGGTTTTTAGAACTTACCCACTTCAAAGTAAAAGGGTGGTAGTGAGGGAGAGGGAGAGAGGGGGGGGGGGAGGGAGAGGGAGAGAGAAGGGGGTGAGGGAGAGGGAGAGAGAGGGGGAGGGAGGGGAGAGAGAGGGGGAGGGAGGGGAGAGAGAGGGGGGGGGAGGGAGAGAAGAGGGAATCGAGAGAAGCTGGAGGGCTGGGTAAATGCCCTTCTTAACTGTCTGGAAAGGTAAAAGGAGGAGGGAACAAAATATGCAAGGCTTAAAAAGGAGGGAGGGAGGGAGGGAGGGAGGCGGAGGCGGAGGGGGAGCGGGAGGGGGAGGGGGGGGGGGGGGGGGGGGGAGGGGAGGGGGGGGGGGGGATGGGGGAGGGGAGGGGGAGGGGGAGGGGGGAGGGGGGAGGGGGGAGGGGGGAGGGGGGAGGGGGGAGGGGGGAGGGGGGAGGGGGGAGGGGGGAGGGGGGAGGGGGGGGGGAGGGAGGGGGAGGGGGAGGGAAGGCGGGAGGGAAGTCGGGAGGGAAGGGGGAGGGAAGGGGGGAGGGAAGGGGGGAGGGAGGGGGGGAGCAGCGAAGGGCGCGGGGGATAAAACATTGAAGGACACGGAAGGGGAGAAAATAAGGGGGCGAATAGGACAAAAATTAAAAATACCAGGAAAAAAGAGGGGAGAACTGAGGTATCTGGCCGTTTCACATTTTAATACACCGCACCCATCGATATTAGAGGTGGTGAATTATTAGCGTTGACACTTTATTTAAATAAACTATACTAAATTATGTTTTGTCACGTGGCTCATTATGAGCCACTTAACTAAACAGTGTAATTAACAGTAATTTATGTTTTTTGTTCTACAAAACAATAATTTTGGCCTGTGGCAAATTTTTAAGACCAGAACAGACACTAGTGTGGATTACATCGAGTCCGTATTTTCCCTAATTACTATATTAATGTTGTAATAACTGTAAATCAATGTTGATAACTACAGTTAATGTTAATAACTGTAAAACAACGATAGTAGCTATAGTTAATGTTAATAGCTGTAAGTAAAGAAGAGAAGAACATCTACTTTCCCAAATTACTAAGTCTTTTTTTTCTCTAATAGCGATGGACGGTATCTTGCAACTTCGGGACACAGTATTTCATACAAAAAGAATTGCAGGAGAGGGAGAGAGGGAGAGAGGGAACCAAAGACGCTTGCAGCTTTTACATTTTTATTTTCTAAATTACTATCGGTAATAGGAGCAGGAAAAAAAAACCTAATTACTATGGTTCTGCACTAATTCCAATGAACAGCACAATTTTCTCAAATTACGATTTGACCTTTCAAAACAAAGACTTTCTCATGGTTCATAAAAATCCATAATATCTACACAAAAGTTGACAAATTTCGTAACTAGAACCAACACTTCAATCGAAAAAACCATCGCAATTACAAATATTTTGATGTAGAGAAAAGTCTGTATATCTTCAAAAACCATCTAGAGGATCAACACCTTCATCATTCACATCATATACCTTTTCGGTGACTTTACAATTCAAATCTCGACTTAAAAAAAGGTAAAAAAGTTAACCCTAGAGCTTACCTCCGAGAGAAGCTTCACTTCCTTTTCCTAGACGCAGAGCAAAAACACAATTTCAGTTCTGAAGAGTTTCGGCAGTTGACATTTAGTGCCGATGTATGGTAAACGTATGATTTTAAATTTTTAATATACGATCATACGTTAAGAGTTTTCGTTCGAGCTGGCGTTTAGTTCACTTTACACAAAATACAAAACACATACGATATTCCGTGCGATGTCAGGTGAAAGGATTATCTCTCGATCGAATCGTATTGATATGGCCAATGACCGATATTTTTTTCCCGAAAAAAACGAAAACTGGATAGAACCACTGAAGGCTAACCACTACACCGTGTATCAGAGGTCGCAAACGGTCAACCGAAACCGTGACCGACCGTTAACCGACCGCCCGCGCCGGATCCGGAACGGATTCGGTTGCCAAATTTTGGGGGCCGGGCGGTTGCGGTCGGTTGATTCACCAGAAAAAAAAAGGGCGGTTACGGTCGGTTAACCAAAAAACCAAAAAAATGAAAATATTGTACTGTCCATACAATCCAACATTATTGTACTTTGTACTCTTTGGTATCGTGGAAGTACGTGACATCATGATTAGCGTCGCAAATCTGACACGGTAGTAACACTATTCATCTCGCAAATTTTAGGGAACGCGACAAAGTGTCGCAAATTTGACACGGTACACCGTCAATCGCTATTAGAGTAAAGGAATAAATAGCGTAAAAAAAAAATTAATGTTATTAACACTAATCGGGATTTTTTTTTTTTGAAAAAATATATATATACTAATTAATCCATAACTGTAATTTAATATATATACTAATTAATCCCTAACTGTAATTTGGGTTGTCCTGAATAATAAATACCCGCCCTTTCGATGTATACAGTAATATGTGTAGCCGTACAAAATCTGACAATTCGTACGCCGTCGCGCTGTTCACACGGCCGACGGACAAACATATGAGAACGTGATTTTTGTCGACGAGTTTGCGTCTCTTTCTTCCAGTGCACATTCACATGTGTGCGCAATAATGTTAAGTGTCTTTTTATGCCTTTGTAATTCAAAAAGTACCATTTCGTACGGAGATACCCGGTCCGTATGCCACACTATTTCCATCGCAGTGTACTTCCACTATTAACGCTAATTGAAAAAAAACCCTAATTAGAATAATGGAAAAAATAGAATTATGGATTGTATTTCAGGTTTTTTTTTTTGAAAAAAGGGCACCGAATTAGCGTTATTTACTCTAATAGCGATTGGCGGTGTAGTAAACACTATTCATTTCGCAAATCTTAGAGAAAGCGACAAAGCATCGCAAATCTGACACAGTACACCGCGAATCATTAAGAGTGTCAAAGTTTAAATAGTGTTGAAGAAAATTTACCGTACTTGATGCTAATTAAGAATTTGTTTTTTTTTTTTTAAAAGGTGTATTCTAATTTCGGCGTTAATGCTAATTTGGGAACAACAAAAATGGAATATTCGCCGTACGACTATATACATTAATATATGTAATTCGTACAAAATATTAGAAATCGTACGCCGTCGCGAATTTAAAATATCCGTGCATGCCATACTAATTTACGTGTAAGACTAATCCCATTGTTTTGAGCGCCCGTTCCTATGCGTGCACGTCTGATTTAATTCATTTTTTGTAAATTTTCACTTGAAAAGGTACAATTGTGTACGGTCTGACATATACCGTACACCTCACTATTTATATTTTATTGTACTTTCGGGCTTTACTTTATTTTGTACGGTACCTTAATTAACGTCAAGGAAAAATTAAAATCATGTATCCTATTTGAGAATAACAAGAAATAAGTCGCTTGCTTTTCACTAGTGCCATTCAATAATCTGTACAGAAAAAAGTACAAAAACCTATGGACATCAAGGTCCTTCAAAAATGAGCATAAAAGTTCCGGTGAAATAATAAGATATTCGCTGACAAAAAAAAAGGGATATCCCTTTGATAACCCCTTAAACTCCCAACCCGAGACCCCTCTCTTCTGAGCCTTTTTTTTCTCCCGGCCGGACTCCCGAGCACCTCACCTCTACATAATATTAACCTCTCTTGTTAATCTAGTTCAGTTAATGATATTCCACAAAATTACAAAAGAACAATTTAAACATCTATCCTTTAAAAGCTCCACACCTTGCAGCTTTTTGAGCTTTTAAAATACTTCCAAAAAGCATTATTGATGGATTATTGATGGATAATTCATTTCACAAAAACTTTTCTCAAGCGCTTACAATCCTTCATTTTCATTTTCTCTTCCTTCTGAACCTTTATCTTCATTTCCAATCGTTTTTTCATTTCCTCCTACTTTTAACATTCAATCCTCCAAACTTCGATTTGTTGACCTCGAGAATATTTCTGTCCGTAAACTTTCTGATAAAGGTGAGGGAGGAGGAGGAGGAGTAGGAGGAGGAGGAGGCGAAAAAGGAGCTCGTTTTATGGCCACTACCTTCCCCAATATTGTCCTGTCTCCCTCTTCTTGACACAGACAGTCTGGAAGAGGATTCGTATAAAAAGCTTCTTCCGATCGAAAACGGTCTTTTCCTTTCATATTGGGAAGAGGTCCCTTTCTCATTCTCGGTGCCCCTTGCCTGACCTCCCAAAAGAGAAAAGAAAAAATTCACGAACATCAGCTTTATCATCATTTTTGATGTTCAAGGTACATGTAAAGGAAATCGTAAACATCGTCTTTTATATCAATTTAAATAAAATGAAATGTTAAAGATTGATTTTATAGCTCGAAGGTAAGTTTCTGGTTCATAATGTTTTGAACGGCCCACATTTCAGCTTATGGGTACTTGATAAGAATAGAGGAAGTTAAAATAGGATCATTTCGGCAATAAAAAAGGACAAGAATTAAATATATGATAGAATATGACATGGAAAACGATAAAAAAAATGGTCAGCAGAGTCCCAAATGGAGTCAGAAAGTGCCGACACCCTCTGGATTCTTAAGGAAGGAGGGAAAGAAGGAAAGCTTGAAGGAAGGGAGGAAGGAAGGAAGAACCAAGAAGGCAAAAAAGAACTCAAATGGCGTGTCTCAAACGTTCTTTCCAAATAAAAAAACCTACTCACTGTCATAAAGGGCTTGTCATCATATCCTTCATGAGAACCTTGCTTAATGTACTTATAATGTTCTTAATTCAAAGAAAAACCATATTTTTGCAGAAGTTTGTTCAAAAGATTTGCTTTCACCTGTGCATGTGGATAAGCTCCATTTCCTTCCGAGCCGCAGATTCCTCCAACTCCCCCCGTTTCATTCGATCAAGCAGTTGAACAAGTTCTTTCCTGAATACAATTTTCACTTATTAGTGTGTCCATAACATCCATGAAATATAATTTTGTTGTTGTTATTTTTCAAGAGAGAACTAGATACAACTGATAGATTCCTAGCTCTAGTTGAACCATCCCATTCCTGAAGACCTTTTCCAAGGGAGATTACTTATGTAACTAGAAGTTTCTGCATTGTTAAGAGTAATCAACACTATTTCAAGGACAGAGGTTTCCTAAGAAACATGTCTTGTACACAACAAGAGATATGTACATTATCTGGGAGAAATCTACTGACATCAGTGTGGATCAGCATCACTGTGAAAAAGAAAAGGTTTTTACAACTCGTGGCGAGCACAGCCTTAGATATCAGTAGAATAGGAATGTGATGTGAAAAACACTAATCTCTGTTATTGATGCAAATTGGCCATCATATTGGTATTTTCCAAAAAAAAACTGCAGGAGAACATCTTATTGGTACTTTCTACTGATGATTATCGAGCCAGTATAAATTCGAAACTCTGAGACATCGGTATTTATCGACAGTGTGACAGGACCTCTGTTGATTATTATTGAATTTGCCAACAAATATTGAGAAGAGATAACTGGCCGATCAAAACCAATATATAGACTTAGTACCAAGTTTTAAAGGTCCTTCGTACAAGTTATGTTTCCAATGTACCTTACATCTATGTATGTGTACAGAAAGCTAAACATTATTTATCTAATCTAAATAGCTAATATCTAATATATTTTAGCTAATTATTAATATCATATTACATATGCGGACAGACAGTACATCATAGCATACACGAAATAGGATTACACCTATTATCTGTACTAAAAATCATTACACAATACACATCCATACATCTCTAACAAAGTATTTTGGTGTCACTAGGGGTAGCATCAAAATCACGTCAATTTTCTTGTTTAATTCAATGATATTATTGTTGATTAATCACGATTCCGATGTACCGTGCTACTATGTCGAATATCAAGACCCCTAAAAATGGCGATAATCGAACATCAGGAAATCCTCCCTGATTAGCAACGGAATATACTCTGGAAAAGATTACATAGGCCATTTCATATTGGTATTTATCCAAAAAAGCTTATGCGTTGGGACTTTGGACCAAACTCTTCCTTCTACAAATTACCGATGCCAAAATGGTCTACACCGGTCACCATAACTAGCATGGATAGACAAGCAATATAGACAACAGATCACTACACGATATCAACAGATCAATCTACACCATATCACGCACGATAAAAAACGTCGTGGACTAGTATATCCCACATACCCTACAATTCACAACCACTCTGGTCCACACCAGTCTCTCCTCAACCGTAAAAAAACCCATTTATGTCGACTTCATAAACAATGTGGTCAACACTAATTACATTAGAGTACCTGTTGGGATCTATGGTTTTCCGGTGTCCCAAAAACCGCCGGTGTCCCTCGACAGCCCTCGCCATATTGCCACTGTAAGTCGGAACGAATACATCGCTCTCCACCGAAACAATATAGTCCAAAGCGGCCTTGGCATTCATGCGGAGGTTGAAAGGGGACAACTCCGACTCACTCGCCAAGGTTTCCTGGGGGGAAGGGAGAGAAGGGAGGGAGAGGGACGAGAGGGAGTGTCCATGAGATT
>JBBHKE010000172.1:0-99578 GCA_037447655.1 Zygnema cylindricum | reverse complement strand
CTACTCTTGTAGGATCGGTAGATCTAAAAGTGTTAGTAGAAGGAAAGACATCTATAGTTACATTCTCCGATGTGTTGTTTATTCCGGAGCTGAACAAAAACCTCATCTCTACGTCTGTTTTAGATGAATATGGTTTTGATACTAGCACTAGGAAAGGAGTCTTTACTGCTAGCTTTGAGGAGGAAGTTTATTTCACTGCTGAAAAAGGTAGCCAAGGGATGTTTAGGGTGATTTTAAGCAATGAAAAGAAGAAACTTTATTAGGTTGGTGTTCATGATATAATGTTGTGGCATAAGAGGCTTGGGCATGTGAATCTAGATAAGTTGAGAGAGATAAAAAAGATGGGAGCAGTGGAAGGGATTTAGTTCGGTGAAAGTGAGAATCTAAGTGATTGTAGTGGATGTGCTCAAGGTAAAGCACACAGATTACCCTTCCCAAAAACTACCACCTATAAGGGAGAAAAGATTCTAGATTTAGTACACACAGATATTTGGGAGTCGGCCAGACTGCCATCACCCGGGGGGAAGAGATTTATGATAACTATCACCAATGATTGGTCTTGGTATTCCAGGGTGTATTTTTTGGAAAATAAGTCAAAGGCTCAGGAATGTTTTAAACAATATAAAGCATGGAGTGAGAAACTCAATGAAACCTCAATCAAGAGAGTAAGGAGTGATAATGGTGGAGAGTATACCTCTAACCAGTTTGAGGATTTTTTGAGAGAAGATGGAGTGCAACACCAAAAGACAATTCCTAAAAATCCCGAGCAGAATGGTATAGATGAAAGATTAAATAGAACACTGAGTGATAATGCTATGAGTATGCTGTCCGATAAGAAGATAGAAAAGAGGTTTTGGGTCGAAACAATAAACTATGCAAATTATCTCAAGAATAGAGTTCTTACTTCAACAGTAAAAGGCCAAACACCCTATGAGAGATGGACAGGCCGAAAACGAGATGTTTCACACTTAAAGGTTTTCGGTAGTCAAGTGTTCAGTTTAGACACAGATCGGTCAAACTGGAAGTTAGACCCAAAAGGAAAACCACGATATCTACTAGGATATGATGAAGATGTAAAAAGATATAGAGTCTATGATCTCAAAAGAGAGGACATTATCCTAGTGAAACATCTAGTGGTTATGGATGAAGGAAAATATATAGATCCTTTTAAGCATACAAAGACAGTCAAAATCAGATTTGAGTCAAAAAAAATTGATGACTTTGAGCTTCCTAACTACCAAAAATTTTAAGAAGATGGTGATCTTGCAGGTACGGATCAGATCGGGAAGGACCCAAATGTGGAACCCCTTGTATTAACTCCAACCGAAGCGGAAGATGTGGTGGAAATCGACCCGGAATCAAGGGATAGGGGAGAAGTAGAAACTGTTCGGAAGAATCCAAGAGAGCCATCTATTCTGACGACCGAGTTTGAGGGAGGAAGAAGAAGCAGCAAAAGACCGCAAGAGAGACAAGTTAATAAGAAGGTAACCAAACTGTCTCACCCCGATGAACCTCAAACTTATAATGAGGCAATGACTTGTCCTGAAAGAAACCGGTGGAAGACAACCATTAATGAGGAGGTGGTCTCAATTATGGCGGCCGATACATGGGAATTGGTGGATTCTCCTCCTGCCAGAAAGCCAATTGGGTGTAAGTGGGTATTTAAGCTGAAACTCAACCCGGATTACACCATTGAGCGCTAAAAGGCTCGGTTAGTGGCGAAGGGATTTACCTAGAAGAGGGAATTGACTACGAGGAGACTTTTGCTCCGGTCGTCAGGTTTCCTTTTAATCGCATACTTCTCAGTATGGCGGTAGCAGAAGACATGGAAGTGCATCAGATGGACATCAAGACGGCCTTCCTACATGGAGAGTTGGAAGAGGAAATTATTATGCGACAACCCGAAGAATTTGTGGAGCAAGAGGAGGAAAGTAAGGTAGCCTTGATCAAATCTTTGTATGGTGAAACAGCGCTCGGAATGAACAAGAATATGAGTTTCTATGTGGGCTAGAGGCGTTCGACAGCCAAAACCAATTTATTTTTTTGAAGATGAGGAAAGAATTATTTTTATTGCAATTTATGTCGATGAGTTGCTTGTTTGAAGTAAATATATGGAAAAAATAAATAAGTTGAAAAATGATTAAAAAGGAAGATTTGAGATGAATGATATGGGAGAAGCAAGGTATATCTTGGGAATTTAGGCAGAGAGAGACAGAGATAGAAAGATAATAAGATTAACTCAAAAAAGGGCCATTAGAACATGTTAGAAAAATTCCAAATGGACAAGGCAAATAGTTGTACCACTCCTATGGAATTAAAGAAGGGAAATGAGGGGAGTGAAGAAGAGGGAGTTATAATCTTAATTGATGAGGTAGGCCCGGAAGAGAAAAGATTTATGGAGACCATCCTTTATAGACAAATAGTGGGCAGCCTAATATATTTCATGAATTGTACCCGTCCGAACATAGCCACAGCCTTAGGAGTACTAAGTAGGAGTCTGAATGCTCCCACTAAGAAAGATTTAGATGCAGCTAAGAGAGTCCTTAGATATCTCATAAGAACTAGGGATCTATGGTTGCATTTGGGTGGTAAAAATACTGACATCACCACTTGGAGTGATGCCAGCTATGGGGATACTCCTATATGGAGATGCACATCTGGATATGTATTGTATGTGGGTGATGGGGCTTGCTGCTGGAGCAGCAAGCAGCAAAAGGTCATTGCTCAGTACACCATGGAGGCTGAGTACATGGCTTCTTGCTCTGCTGTAAAAGAATTAATGTGGGTTAAGTCTTTGCTTGGTGAGCTTGGTCATCTTAAGAGTGGTGTCCAAAAAGTGTTTTGTGATAATCAGACTGCCATTACCATTTCTGCCAATCCTAAACATAACTTTAAAGCCAAACACATGGACATTAGACTCAGCTTTGTTAGAGAGAAAGTAGAAAACAAAATAATTAGTTTGGAGTACCGACCAGATAGTGAAATGGTAGCAGATATGATGACCAAACCTGTGCCTTCCCCTAAGCTAATTTTCTGCAGGGAGAAGTGTGGTCTGAAATTAAAGATTGACTAGAAAATAAGGGGAGTGTAGAAATAAAAGGTTATTTTAGTATTTTCTCGGTTTTGTAAAATACAGAAAAGAAGCAGAGGCAGCTTGCCTCTATCTCCTCTCTCCAACTGCCACACTTGTCGCAGTCACTGAAAGTTAAAGAGGGAGATTGAGCCATGGCCGCCTATCGCTATCCCGACAGGGCAGATATTACGTTGGTAGATTTAACCAAAATGAACTTGGCGGACACAAGATTTGAACGTGGTACCTGCCGTCCGTCAAAGTAGCCGGTAGCCGATGGCCTTAGCCAACTAGTCTAAACCAGAGATATATGATATAGGGTTTGATAGTTATTTAACTGTTTACACGTAGGCTATTTTCATTCAACAGGATATTTAGACATATATACAGTTTGTAATGTACGGCGTACAGCACATCCGAAACGGATACCGCGCATTTTGTTTCGAAGGCGAAATAAATAGTGCGCAAGTATCTATGACGGCCACGATTATAATCTGACTTAATCGAACGGCCACGAAGCATGCCAAGATCGCGGAATGGGTTTTTGGCGGTTTACGGACGACGTCATATCAATCGCCACGTGGCGCAATCACATTGGATTACAGCATCTCCGGGGATTCCAAGAAACGAATCCAAAATTGACATGTGTCGACTTTTTCGCCATGTCGTACAATGGTCGTACAGAAAGTACACCGGACCTGTACCTTTATGTACGATACACTATTATGATTGGTGCCGTACTTTAGTAGATAGAGTTTTAGAGAGAGATAGGACTTAGAAAAATTTCATAGATTGGACCCTCTCTCCCAAAGAGCTTCTGTACAAAAATGTCAACTTTGACCCTATATAACTTACTGCTCAGGGGAGCAAATTCAAAGATTCTTTTGGCTATCGACTCAAGGGATTCTTGCCTTCACAAGGGTGAAGGTGGTTAGAGATTTTGTCTGCGAGGGTGGCAGTTATTCTTGCTGAAACACAAAGGTGTAAGGGTTATCCTAGAGGCTTCGTGTGAGCTGCCTACTTAGAGGTCGTATGGAGGTCTCAAAGTTACAAAGAAGCGACAAACTTGGTAAAACTTGTGTAAAGTATATCGTGTGTACGTTGTGCACACTTTTACGAACGCACGATACGAGATCATCATACAGCCAACGCCACGTAGAAGAATTTTTGCTAATGACACGCAAGTGACATTCCGGGAAAAAAAACCCAAAACAAAACGTCGACGTAAGTGTTATCGTGAGTTGTGCTATGGACTTTTCATGTGATCTTCTTAGATCGCTACTTTATCGGCGATCGTCCGATTGTCCAAATCGATGGTTTAAATAAAAATACCTCAAACTCACGAAAAAAAATTTGTCAATGTTTTCAAAATTTAGACATGACGTTAATTCCTATCGATCGATGTGTAACTCAACGTTGATACTATTTTGTTCATTTTGCGACCAATACAATATGGGTCTTAAGGCCATATTGTATGTTTTGCGTACAATAGGCATATTGTATGGTCCTACTTTCACCTACTTTTGAACTATATTGTAGTTTTACGGACTTGAAATATTTACGGTTTGAAGTCCGCATTCTATCGTTCTGTAGGACGAAGTCAAATTACAAATTTGGCACGATAGATTTTAAAATCTCCACGCCCAATGTTCCATCAAAAGTCGTTCTTTCTTCTGTCTAAATTTGTCATTGTTTCGAATTTAATCATTTATTAATAGAGTACAACAAATCAACATATCGTATCACAACACGCAAAACTGTAGCTGACATCCATTTGGACAAATTGTCCACTGTACGTTTATGACGGAGAGTCTTTCGTAAGCAAAAAATATCGACAGACCAGCGAGCACTTTACCCTCCCAAACGAAACTTCCGGCCAACGGAATTCGCACCGTCATTCCATGCGACAGGTAAACGAATGGCTTCCCGTTAAAAGGGATATTTGTCTTAGAGTAAGGTTCCATTAGGGGAAAAATGTTGTTGTCTGGGTGAGGCGGAAGTCGAAACCTCAGTTGACCCGACGGCCATTGTGAATGGGTTTTTTTTTCGTCCTCGACCAATGCGAGAGGACGTGTTGCCCACAAGAAATTCCAACACGTGTCGACTAAGGCAACTCAAATGCGAGTAATAAACTGGATGTTGAAGAACTGCGAAATGAACGGGTCGAAAGAATCAGTCCAAGGACCATGTAGAAGTTTCCGGAAAAATTTTCTGAAGTGTACGGTACAAGTAAACCATTTCAGTCATACCTTCTTCCACTAATTATATGGTTTCGTTGCATCCTTTCATTTTTGCTATTACTTCCATTTACAATGCGTTTTTTTAATTTTATTTTTGTTGTGCCTCTAAAGTTTTTTGTACTTTATTATGTTGGATCGCCGCCATTACCTCTCAATCTACATCCTAACTTCTCATTTCCTCTCCATTAGTGCGTGTTATATTATAATGTCGGTTGGTATGCATTGTGTTGCTATTTTTTTTTCTCTTTTCCTCATGTCCTACGATTTCTTTGTGGGGTCAACGTACGAGCGACGACAGTGCTTTGTCGCGCTGTAGGCCACAACATCATGTCGTCGCTTCAATGATGGGTACGACGAATACAATGAATGGATGATAGCACCTCGTTAGAACGAAAATGCGAATAACGGTCGACAGTGGTTCGTTGTTTCAAGTGAACCACCGACGACATCAAGTTCGAAACTCCAACCCTGGTATTCTCGAATGAAACTCGTGAGCGACGAAATTGGTTTGTGAAACTGGTTGGGGCGACGGAAATAACAGAGGCGGAAGAAAGGCAAAGGTTGGCTGAGGAGGAGGTGGAAAGGGATAGGACGCTAATGGAGGATATCATAGAAAAAACAAGGAGTATCTTAGTATAGGAGATGTAGCGGAGGCGCCTAGGCAGGAGATACCGGGAGCGGGGGTGGTAGTAATACAAAGGGAGGGAACTGACGACGTATTACGAAATAGGGTGGCTATGGAGGACGGTGGTTGGGAAAGGGTTGGAATGGAGCTGGTATTGAGGGAGGTGGAAGAATTGGCTGCTGAAATAGAGGAGATGGAGGAATAGGAGGAGGTGGGGAGGGAAAGGACATGGAGGGACAAGGTAGTAACGAAAAGTGTGTCGGAAGGGGGGTTACAGGATGAAGGGGTTGTAACAGAGGAAGAAGCTGCCCGCGAATTAGAAAGGGGGTAAGGAAGTCAACAAAGATTATGACCCCTTGGGAATAGCGTCGGACGAGCCTATAAAGGATAGGGAAGAGCCTACGGAAGAGGAGGAAGTGCTGGAAGAAGGCAAATTGTCGGACATTTCAGTGACGAAATACGACGACGATCCCACAACCTCGGACGACCAGTCTTCGGAGAGCTCGAAAAGACGCATAAAGGAAGAACATGTCGACGAAGACGAGGTCGTGGGATTTCCTCCTTCACCGAACCGTGATAGAGCTCTCCTGGCGATAGAACTAGTTCAAATTCAAGCAGATCGTGATGTTGGCGTGTGGGAGGAAGAACATGACTGGTTTTTTCCTCATCCCGTCGGAGATGAGGCCATGGATGGTTGTTGACCAGCGTTGGCCCACTACATCTCGATTTAAGATTGGCCGGACTATTGACGTTATGGGGAGCCTCGGCCCATCGACTGGTGGTTAAACCGCGTCCCAAAAATCCTCGACATCCCTCTGGAAGTCCCCGCCCACCCAGCATGGTTGTACATCGCATCATACAACCATGCATCTAATTTCCCATACATTGGGCATTTTCACCCTAATGATGACCGTTTCACATGGATTGTACGTCGACCGATCGGATTCCAAATTGATGCGCCGGAATTGATCCGCCATTATCACCCTTGGGACCCACGGTTATTCACTATTTTACGTCGTGCAAATCGTACTCCAGAGCTAAACAAATTTTTAGCGGCCCATATAGCGGTTTTAGAACGCTTCCGAACTGTACAAGTGAGGTGTACATATCTCTGGGAAATTCCGAGGGTCCCACATGTCAACGAGCCCCCTCCACCAACGGAAGTAGAACAATTGAAGAATGAAGTTGAACATTTTAATCGTTGGGTGGTGGCTCAAAAAATAGCGATGATAGTGGTTTGTCACTTGATTAATAATATGACGCGAGAGCTTGTAGGAATTAGGCGACATTGATGGGAGATGAAAAACGTCAATTTCATGCCCTTCATTGGAAGGAGAGGTATCTCGATTTCTCCCTCAGCCTACATTGCGTGCCCCAATATTTTGCTTGTTGTTTATTTGTCCATACGTGTATGAATTTCAATTTTCTCTTCACTTTCCTCACCTTACGTATATTAATTTTTTTTGAACTCTTTCATTTGGTCTTGCCGATGTCGCCATTAGGTTTGATACTCCTCATTCCTAGCGTACCGACAAGACATTGTCGTCGCTATTTCATCGATGAACTGAGAAAATCTCATTAGTAGTGGGCAGATGACTACATGTCAATGGTTTTTAGGGAAAAATATGTCACATTGCTGAACTACCGACGACTGTGGGTCGTCGCTGAATCTGCAACATGAACACTTCGTCGCCGAATATTGTTTTTAATGTCATTTTTAATTGGAATACTACATAACATTATGATTGACGAAGTTACACACATACTTATCTTTATTTATCTTATTTATTGGGTAGAAGGTATCAAAAGGTTAAGCGGTGGTGGGTAGAGAGGAGGTCCATGCTTGGCGGGATACAAGAGACAACAAGGACATTCTCTTCTTCGAGTTTTGGGACGAGATCTGTGGCGGTTACTGTTATTTTTGGAAGATTCAGTTTCGCACATGCGTGCGCGTATTTCGTGCATACGTAATTAGTTTATTAATGTGGAGGTTCGAACGGATTTGCGGATTGGAGGCTTATTGTACGAGTAAAATTAATTGTCGAATTGAGTGGCGCGGAATGAGTAAGTGAAATGGACGGCGGATCGCGAAGCGATCTGATGTAAAATATTCTGAAAGGTTAAAATAGTACGTCGCACGTACGAAACAGAATGCGACAGACGACAGTTATGGAGAAGGTACAGTGAATCTTTTTGGGACAGGTGTACTTTTATTTTGGCAGGCGGTATTTATGACGAAGTACGTGGGTACGGTACAGTTTGATTTGGATGAGTTGACGTCGTTTCGTCAACTAGACTTTGGGGCCACGTGGCGCAACATCGAGGGTAACAAAAAGAGTGACGGACGGCGGACAAAGGCCGCCGTTATTTTCAAGTAGTGGTGACGCGAAATCGCGTCAATCACACGATATTTATTTTTGGACGTTCCGGATGCTTTGACGAGATTCGCGAAGTCCTGCTGATTTATTCGCCATGACTCAGCATAAGATTTTGTGTACCTGTAAATATTTGGAACAACATTGGTTTGTCTTATTTGTATTAATTATTTAGAGTTGATTATGATGTTTATATGACCAATTAGGGTTTCGACAGTCTAATTTGTGTGTCGTATTTGCAGACAAGTGTACGCTTACGATTGCCTGACTTTCAGGTGTATGCTTACGATTAGTTTATTTTTAATAGTAGGTTATCATGGTAAAATATGATATAATGATAGTTACGTAATTTCCAGTTAGGATTTTTGTCGTAATAGGATATTATGTTTTAGTGGAAGTTATGTGTGATATCTTGACAGTTAGTGATTTGTTGACAGCTCACAAGTGTATATATAGCAATGAGCTTTGTTAGGATCATCATCAATGCTGGTTAGTAAAGTGGGGACCAAAGATATAGTATTTTAGGGTTGTCGATTAGGTCATGCAATTTGAATGATATAATGATTATTTGATTATACATTTGTTTATGTGTGATGCATGCTTTTGTTATTATTTATTTATGTTATTTTATGTATGTTTGTTATGCATTGTTAATGCATTTGTCCTAGGGTTTGTTTATGTTGATTATTCCATCAAACCTTAGTTGTTGTCATAGGGTTTATTTATGTTGATTATTCCATGAAACCCTAAATGTTGTTTGTTGCGTCTGTGTACGCATATGGAGGATGCATTTCAAATGATTGTTCGTCGACCTATTTTTGCTTAGTTTTTTGCATGATAGTTTGGGTTGCTTCTGCGGTCTATTTTAGACCAAAGAACAACAGTTACCAAGGCTTTGCCGGGACGAGGAAGGAAGGAAACTGGCTGGGTCACTATTATACACAAATAGTTACTTTACGATTTTCAACGTTTTAAGATAGCGGGTATGAAGATGTTCACCACAATTCTCAGGGACATCGCAAGGAACATAATAAGAGAAAGGAGGAAAGAGTACGGCCCGGAATGGTTTAACAATGACGGGTCTGAAATATATCCAATAATCAACAAAAGGTGGGTGCAAAGGTGTAAAGAAAAATACAACATCGTTGTGCCAGTCCAAAAGGGGAAACTGGAAATGTAGCCTCGAGAAAGAGGACTACATCGAGCGGACTATAGCCTTCTATATGGGCGTGTACTAAAACGGGATTTTGAATCCCTTGAGTCACTGTTGATTATGAAGTTATTACAATAATGTTTTCATTACTTGTATTGTGTTTTGTTTTAGTTTTATTTCCTACTTAATGACATACAATAACAAAGTATGAATTTTGTTTCTTTTGGTTTGTCGTCGCATGTATACCAGGAATTTTCAACGAAAACCTCATGGAAAACATAGATGAAACACACGTGATCCTAAACATCGATAATGGGAAGACGTTGGGGTTTCGAGGGGATGATATGGTGAAATACGCCGACGTCACTGGAGGAGGTGAATTGATGACTCTCATGGTGCGAATCACAGAAGGGTTAAATGCACGTATCGAGAGCCCGATGATAATTTGTGCAAATCGTGGCAAAAATTACCCGACACAAGGTTTATTGGACACTGTCCCGTGTGTGTATTTTCTCCTTGCTCTAATGGTTTCATTTTAATTTTGATGTCTATTTTGTCTTCAATGAAGGTCTCTCTATCTCTCTCCATTTATCTGTTTGTGTCTCTTTTTATATCTATATCTTTATGCCTCTCCCTCTCATACTTTCTTCCTCTCTCTCTCCCACTTCAACATTATGACTTCTTGTACTTTAACACCCTAACTTCTCTTATCTCAAACAATGACTCCTATTATAAGCTACCTATGGTACCCGTATCTTACTTCCCCGCTAGGGCAAATTTATGCAAGCAATATAAAGTGTTAATTTCTTCCTCTATTTGTCCATTACATATCATTTCAGGTGTTTGTTACCGCACCCGTCCGAAGTGTTGGAATGATAAAACGGTTTTCCCACCATGGTTAGCAAAGACGAGGTCTTATCAAGGGGACCGAGAAGGACGACAAAACATTGTGCTCCTCGACAACTGTGGTGTTCAAAATATGTCAAATGAGTTAGAGCGAGTCCTACATGCAAAAAACACCATTTTACACTTCTTCCCCCCTAATGCAATGCATCTTCTTCAACCAGCCGACTCTTTCGTGATTTCTAAAATCAAAGATATGTGCACTTACATACTGGACAGTAAGAAGGCGAAATGAATTGAAACCGGGCAATGGGCTAAACCTTCGACCTGTGGATGGTATGGAAAATTGGTTGGACCTTGTAAGTCATTTTTCCTAAAATTGGCAAAGGGCTCTATCCGAGAGGTTAACGCAATGAGAGACAAAGACTGGATGACTTTTGCGAGAAAAGCCATGATTCAATGTGGCTTGTGTCTACGTGACGGAATGTAGGAAGAAGATGTAGAAATTGATGGTTCTCTGTTAAGTAATTTGTAGGTCTAAAAAAAAATAAGCCGAGGTAGTCTATCTCCAACTTCTCTCTCCAACTCCCACACTTGTCGCAGTCATTGAGAAATTGGAGAGGAAGCTAGAGCCATGGCTACCTAGGCTATCCAAAGGTTTACGGGAAATGAATTAGTTGATTTATTTAATGTTAGTTTATTTACTAAAAGAATTAGTGATGCATCTAGGATTTGATCCTAGTATCTACCGGCCAGCAGACTTGTAGAAGGTAACCTTATCCGTTAGGTTTAGAACTAATGATACGTACTATGTGGTTTGTTAATTATTTAAACTTTACCATGTAGGATATTTCATTTAACGGGAACTGCTTACGGAATAAATAGGTTATGTTATGAAGAAGTACGGATTACGATACAGATATGAAACAAGTACCGCGCATTTGTTTCGATAGCGAACAAATACCGCGCAGGTATTTATTACGGCTACGATTAAATGTGCATTTAATCGGACGGCCAGAATGAATGCCGAGATCGCGGAAGAGGATTTCGGCGGTTTATGGTCATCACCATATCGGATGACACGTGGCAGAATAATATTGGATCGCGGCATCTTCGAGGATTAAGGGAGCGAATTCGGATATACCACGTGTCGACATTTAGGCATGTCGTACATTGTTCGTACAAAAAGTACACCGGCAGCTGTACTTTTGTGTACTGAAGTGTAATCTGATTGATTTCCTACATCAGTAGATAGAGTGTGTGAGAGAGATATGACTTAGAAAAAATTAGTAGATAGGAACCTCTCTCCCAGAGAGCTTCTGTACAAAAGGTCAACTTTGACCCTCCATAACTTACTGCTCAAGGGAGCAAATTCAGAGATTCTTTTTGCTATCGACTCAGAGGAGTCTTGCCTTCACAAGGGTGAAGTTGGTAAGTGTTTTTGTCTGTTAGGGTGGCATTTATTATTGCTGTAACACAAAGGGGTCAGGGTTATCTTAGAGGCCTCTTCCAAGCTGTCCTTTCTGAGGACCTATGGAGGTCTCAGAGTTTCAGGTTATGGGCCCACCCTCTAGGGTACCTATCTTTAATAGAACTGGCTTCATATACTGGGAGAGTATGATGACAAGAGCTCTATGCGAGAAAAGGTTTTGGGGGATATTGAGTGGACGAGTGGGGCGTCCATCAAGTCTTGGAATCCCTCCAGGGTTTGGAGGAAGCAGATTCACAAAGAAAGTAGAAATATCTTCAACGGAGGAGACAAAGGAAGGAGAGGTGGGTGACAAAAGAACGGAGAAGGAGACGACCACACCAATAGCAACTGGTTCGGCATTCATGTCACCAATTTCGAGGAACGAGGAGAATGATACTAATACGTGGGACTTTAACAATATGGCGACAAAGCAATTCATCCTCCGCCATCTTACTCAAGGGCTTGCATGTCCTCATTTGCAGGTAAAAGGGCATCTGATCTTTAGATGGCTCTTATAGAGATGTACCGAAGTGGTACGATTCAGCAACAACAATTGGCTGATCAGAAAGTTAAGGAGTATGTATACAAAGGGGGGAAGATGTTAGATTTTTGCAATGAGCTTGCTACACTCTTCATGGAGCTAGAGAGTGCGGGAAAAGATTTAAGTGAAAAAGAAAAGGTTAACTGTTTACTAATGAAGTTACCCGATGAGTTCGAGAACATAGTCAACCGTCTGCAGGACTTGCCGAACTCAAGGTGGATATGGAACTTGGTGGTCGGGATGATTCTCGTTCGGAAGAAAACGATTGAGATCTAAAGGGGAGGAAAGAGTGGGCAAGCCCTGGCAACTGTGACCGATTGGAGGAACAAGGATTCCCGGAAACCCGCCGGAAATTATGGAGGAAGGGAGTGGAAAAATCAGACCGACGAGTTCGGACCAAGGGCTCCCAAAGGTTTATGTCATTTTTGTAAGAAACCGAGGCACTATATGGCAGAGTGCACTAAGCTTACCGAGCTTCGGTTAAAGGAGGGACAGACCAGTCGAACCCCAAGAGGAAAGAAAAAGGCCCTTGTGACACAGGTACATGAGGCGGAATCGGAGGACGAGGTTGATGAGCTCTTATTGGATGAGGAGTTGGAGGCGAAAAACGAGGTCGAAATTCCACGAAGGTAGAAATGTGCTTACGGTGGATTGAAAGGTCAAGCAGGCTGGATTATAGATTCAGTTGCCTCCATGCACATGTGTAAGGATAAGCACCTGTTCACTAAGATAAGAAAGATTCCCACCGTAGAGATAGAGTACGGGGATGGGAGGATAGTCACTACTACTCTTGTAGGATCGGTAGATTTGAAAGTGTTAGTAAAAGGAAAGACATCCATAGTAACATTCTCCGATGTATTGTTAATTTTTGGAGCTGAACAAAAACCTCATCTCTACATCTGTATTAGATGATAAGGGTTTTATTACTAGCACTAGGGAAGGAGTCTTTACTGCTAGTTATGAGGAGGATGTCTATTTCAATGTTGAGAAAGGTAGCCAAGGGATGTTTAGGCTGATTTTCAGTAATGAAACAAAGAAGCTTTATTATGCTGGTGTTCATGATATTATAATGTGGCATAAGAGGCTTGGGCATGTGAATCTAGATAAGTTGAGAGAGATGAAAAAGATAGGAGTGGTGGAAGGGATTAAGTTCAGTGAGAGTGATAATATAAGTGATTCTAGTGGATGTGTTTAAGGTAAAGCACACAGATTACCCTTTCCTAAAACAGCCACCTATAAGGGAGAAAAAATTCTAGATCTAATACACACAGATATTTGGGGAATACTAAAGTGCCCTCACCGGGGGGGAAGAGATTTATGATGACTATCATTGATGATTGGTCTCGGTATTCGCGGGTGTATTTTTTGAAAAACAAGTCTGAAGCTCAGGATTGTTTTAGAAAATATAGAGCATGAAGCGAAAAACTCCATGAAACTCCAATCAAGAGAGTAAGGAGTGACAATGGTGGAGAGTATACTTCTAACCAGTTTGAGGATTTTTTGAGGGAAGAAGGAGTCCAACACCAAAAGACAGTTCCAGAAAACGCGGAACAGAATGGGGTAGCTGAAAGGTTAAATAGAACACTAAGTGATAGTGCTAGAAATATGTTGTCAGATAAGAAGATAGGAAAAAGGTTTTGGGCGCAAGCAATGAACTGTGCTAATTACCTCAAAAATAGATTTCTTACTTCAGCTATAAAAGATCAAAAACCTTATGAGAGATGGACAGGCCGGAAACCAGACATATCTCACTTAAAGGTTTTTGGCAGTCAAGTATTCAGTCTAGATACAGATCAGTCTAATTGGAAGCTAGATCCTTTTGGAAAACCGGGATACTTGTTAGGATATGATGAGGATGTTAAAGGATATAGAGTTTATGATCTAAAAAGAGAAGATATAATCTTAGTAAATCATCTAGTAGTTATGGATGAAAGAAAGTCTGTGGATCCTTTCAAATATACAAAGTCAGTAAAAATCAGATTTGAGTCAAAAAATTCTAATGACTTTGAGCTTCCTAACTATCCAGGTTTTAGAGAAGATGACATTCTTGCAGGTACAAATCAGACCGAAAAAGACGCGACTGTGGAAACTCCAGTGACAAATCTACCCGAAGCGGAAGACGTGGTGGAAATTTATTCGGAATCAAGGGATAGGGGAGAAGCTCAGATTGTTCGAAAGAATCCACGAGAACCATCTATTCTGGCCTCAAATTTTGAGGGAGGATGGAGAAGTAGCAAAAGATTGCAAGAAAAACGGGTTAATAACAAGGTAACAAAACTATCGCATCAAGATGAACCTCAAACTTATGGAGAGGTAAGGACTTGTCCAGAAAGAAACCGGTGGAAGACAGCCATCAATGAGGAGATGGCCTCAATTATGGCAGCCGATACTTGGGAGCTAGTGGATTGTCCACCTAACCGAAAACCAATCGGTTGTAAGTGGGTTTTCAAATTAAAACTGAACCCAGATACCATAATCAAGCGCTACAAGGCCCGATTAGTGGCAAAGGGATTTACACAAAAGGAGGGAATTGACTACGAGGAAACCTTTGCCTCGGTGGTCAGATTTCCCTCCGTCCGCATACTTCTCAGCCTGGCAGCAGCGGAAGACATAGAAGTGCACCAGATGGACATCAAGACAGCCTTCTTGCATGGAGAATTGGAAGAGGATATCTTCATGCGACAACCCGAAGGGTTTGTGGAGGAAGGAGAGGAGATTAAGGTATGCCGGCTGATTAAATCTCTTTATGGTTTGAAACAGGTGCCTCGATAGTGGAATAAGAAGCTTGATGAGTTTCTTATAGGTCTGGGATATATCCGAATCAGCTCAGATCACTCAATCTATGTTTTTGAAGATGAGGAAGGTGTTATATTTATTGCAATTTATGTTTATGACTTGCTTGTTTTAAGTAAATCAATGGAAAAAATTCATAAACTGAAAACCGATCTTAAGGGAAAATTTGAAATGAAGGATATGGGGGAAGCAAAATATATTTTGGGAATTCAAGTAGAAAGAGACCAAAAAAGAAAGATTATAAGATTGACTCAAAAAGAAGCTATAGAGAACATGCTTGAAAAATTTCAGATGGATAAAGCTAATAGTTGTACAACTCCAATGGAGTTAAAGAAGGGAAGTGAGCGGAGTGAGGAAGAAGGAGTCATAGTCTTAGACGAGGAATTATCTCCTGAAGAACAGAAGTTCATGCAGACTATTGCTTACAGGCAAGTAGTGGGAAGTCTAGTCTATTTTATAAATTGTACCCGGCCGGATCTAGCTGCAGCTGTAGGAGTGCTGAGTAGAAGTCTAAATGCTCCCACTAAGAAGGATTGGGAGGCAGCTAAGAGAGTCCTTAGATATTTGATAGGAACTAGGGATCTATGGTTTCATTTGGGTGAAGAGAATAGTGACATCACTACTTGGAGTGATGCCAGTTATGGTGATGCTCCGATGAGGAGATGTACTTCTGGATATGTATTATATGTGGGTGATAGGGCTTGCTGTTGGAGTATCAAATAGCAAAAGGTTATTGCTCAGTCCACCATGGAGGCTAAGTATATGGCCTCTTGCTCTGCTGTAAAAGAATTGATGTGGGTCAAGTCTTTGCTTGGTGAGCTTGGTCACCTTAAGAGTGGTGTGCAGAAATTTTTTTGTGATAATCACGCAGCAATCGCTATTTCTGGCAATCCTTAACATCATTTTAAAGCCAAACACATTGACATTACACTCAGCTTTGTTAGAGAGAAAGTAGAAAACAAAATAATCAATTTAGAGTACCGACCAGGTAGCGAGGTGGTAGCAGATATGATGACCAAACCTATGCTTTCCCCTAAGCTAATTTTCTGCAATGAGAAGTGTGGTCTAAAATTAAAGATTTACTAGAAAATAAAGGAAGTGTAGAAATTGATGGTTCTCTTATAAGTATTTTCTAGGTCTAAATAGAAAGAAGCTGAGGCAGTCTATCTCTAATTTCTCTCTCCAACTCCCACACTTGTCGCAGTCACTGAGAAATTGGAAAGGAAGCTAGAGCCATGGCTACCTGAGGTTTACGAGAAATGAATTAGTTGATTTATTTAATGGTAGTTTATTTACTAAAAGAATTAGTGATGCATCTAGGATTTGATCCTAGAACCAATCGGCTGGCTGACCTGTAGACGGTAACCTTGTCCGTTAGGTTTAGAACTAATGATACGTACTATGTGGTTTGTTAATTATTTAAACGTTACCTTGTAGGATATTTCATTTAACGGGAACTGCTTACGGAATACATAGGTTCAGTTATGAAAAAGTATGGATTACGGTACGGATATGAAACAAGTACCGCGCATTTGTTTCGATAGCGAAACGAATATCGCGCAGGTATTTATTACGGCTACGATTAAATGTGCATTTAATCGGACGGCCAGAATAAATGCCGAGATCGCGGAAGAGGATTTCGGCGGTTTATGGTCATCACCACATCGGATGACACGTGGCAGAATAATATTGGATCGCGGCATCTCCGAGGATTAAAAGAGCAAATCTGGATATACCACGTGTCGACATTTAGGCATTTGGTACATTGTTCGTACAGAAAGTACACCGGCAACTGTACTTTTGTGTACGGAAGTGTAATCTGATTGGTTTCCTACATCAGTAGATAGAGTCGGTGAGAGAGATAGGACTTAGAAATAATTAGTAGATAGGACCCTCACTCCCAGAGAGCTTCTGTACAAAAGGTCAACTTTGACCCTCTATAACTTACTTCTCAGGGGAGCAAATTTAGAGATTATTTTTGTTATCGACTCAGGGGAGTCTTGCCTTCACAGGGGTGAAGGTGGTCAAAGTTTTTGTGTGCCAGGGTGGCAGTTATTATTGCTGTAACACAAAGGGATCAGGTTTATCCTAGAGGCTTATTGCAAGCTGTCCTTTTTGAGGACCTATGGAGGTCTCTGAGTTTCAGAAGACATGCTAACACATCAATTGCAAGACATAATCACCAAGCACTGCAACCACTTCGAAGGCGAGGTTGTGGAACCTCCTTGCCCAAAGACAAGAGAATTCCTCCGAAATATTGAAGATGCCGAGAGTCAACAAGATAGCATTTTCAACGATGGAGGGATGAACGATAGCGAGTTTTAAAGATATTAAAAAACTATGTATTGTTTATTTTTGTTTTAAATCCTAGTTTGGGAATGGTAGTTTAATTATAGAGTGAGAGTGGTAGTGATACTCATGGAAGATTAATGTATACAGTTCATGAAGTTTAGTATTAATTCACTTCATAGGACAAACCAGATTTGATATGTGTGTATGGTTTTATATTGGATAATACAATTTCACTTTTTCTCAAGTTCAAATGTTTTGTATAAAGTGGAATTGGATGTATTTAAAAAATTTCTTGTGTATTTACCTTGAGATGTTAAGGTGGTGTTCGGAATTTGAGTGTGAGTGTCGTATGGATTTATATATATATTGTTGCCTTGTACATCCTAAAGTAACCACCGACGTGTATGCTTCGTCGATGGTTCATCATCCATCAAGGAATTTGATAGGTTGTTAGTTTCCGAAAGAGAATATTCACCACCATATTGAATGGTTGCCCTTACATCGGCGAGACTGTCTCGTCGCTGGATGGAAATACTGCGGCGAAACTACTTCATCGTCATCTTCGACAAAGCATCTTGATCTTCGACAAAGCATCGTCATCTTCGACAAAGCAGAGACTGCCTCGTCGCTGTATGGAAATCCAGCGGCGAAAGTGCTTCATCGTCATCTCCGACAAAGCAAAGACTGCCTCCTTGCTGAATGGAAATCATGTAAGTAATTGTAACGGTGATTTTGTCTCATCGCATGGCCTTACAGCGGCGAGGTTGCCTCGTCGCTGAATGGAAATCATAGAAGTCTTTCTAACGGTGATTTTGTCTCATCGCATGGCGTTAAAGCGGCGAGGTTGGTTTGTCGCTGGTCCATGAAGAGTGAGTTTGCGTATTAGGTGGAAATTATTATGGCTATCAACAAAGAAGAGGGTTTTTACTTTGCAACAAATTAGCATTTTGACTGGGCTGAAACCACAAAAATTGGATTGAATAATGAAAGCAAAGTCTTCCATGTGGGAAAAGCAAAGTTCAAGTAAGATACGCGGTGAGAAGTAAGATAAATGAAGTCATATTTTCAGCATATACAGATGATACACAAACGAAAAGATTCCGAGTACATTTAATATATTTCAATATAAAAAAGTTATCGAGGCAACATGAAAGCAAATCAAAAAAATACAAAATTAATAAAACATATAAAATGTGTTTACACAACTAAAGTCATTGGTTAAAAACAATGGAAAAAAAGGTACAAAGATTGTATATTTCACGATGATATCCTTTTACAACGTTATACTAAAACAAAAATGTAGTGAGGCCAATTAGTCTACAATACTCAACAAAGCTCTATGTACTACAGAATTCTTAACGTTTGCGTCTCTAGCTCGACAACCCCCTTAAAAAAAATAACCTTGGTAATATTAGACACACTAACTAAGTAGCAACGATTTGTGACGAAGAATATAGATCCCCGCAAAGCTCCTCACGATTTACTCCAAACGCTTTCATCAGGTCCAACACCTTGAAGATGATATTTTCTTCTTCCCTACGATCATGTGTTGCCGTAGGGTGCTGCTCAATACAACGGCCGTCGAATAGAAGTTGATCGTCGATTACAGTTTTAAATACAAACGAGAGAGAAAGAGAACGGATTAATAGGGGTATATGGGCTCGACAAGTATAATGAGAAAAAATAGGGACGAAAAAAGACAAAAGGAGTATGACGTATTCGGAGAGAGCGATAAATTAGATGGAGACATAGCGAGAGAGTGAGGGTGGGTGGTTAATGACTAGGGAGAACAAGAAGGCGGGGGGGGGGGGGGGATGGGAGATAAATGTGGAAGAGGGAGTGACAAAAGTTCAAGGAGGGCGTGAGAGAGAGAAGGGGGGGGAAATGATAAATGATAGGTTGAATGAGTGAGGTAGCAAGATCGAGAGCAATAATGAGAGGAAAAAAAGTGTGAGAGGATGGGAAAATACTTAGGAGGGGCGTAGGGAAGATTTACTGGAGAGGTATTTGAGAGATTTGAGAGAAACAGAGAGAGGGTATTGAGAGAAACAGAGAGGGACACAGAATGAAGGAGAGAGTGAGATGGGGATGAAGAGAGTTAGGAAAAAGAATAGAAAAAAGGTATAGGACAGAATGAGGGAGAGATAGAGAGAGGGAAGAAGAGAGTGAGAGAGAAGAGTAGGGAAAGGGTATGGGAAAGGTTGTGGGAGATGGACATTGCTAAGAGGGAGAGGTAAAGGGATAAAGAGGGGGAGAGAATGAAGGAGGATGACTAAGGAGGTAGAGGGAGGAGAGAGATGAAAAACGTAGTGAGTTGCGCACTTACCCATGATTTTTTCATAAACCCTAAAAAATCTAGCGACGATTATGGCGCGCACTTCCTTGTTGTTTCGCCATGTTATTGTCTACCCTAATACCGCTGTAAACCCTAAAAAAGAGGTATGGAGTATTGGATGTCGGAAGACTACGCGAGCCGGCGGGGCGACAATTCGCATCTTGCCCAAAAAATGGCGACGTCATGTGAAAATGGCTCCGCGAGATTCAAATGTCACCCACCAGGAGACGAGGATATGGATGGGATTTGTCAGAACACAAAATCTAATTTTCGTGTTTTGTCCGCATTTGCCGTTTGTTTGTTATCAATTCTCGTTTTCAAGGTGTCGCGTTTTTTCAATCCTAAATTTTGTGACTTTACTCTAATATTTACACATTGTGTCTCTAATTTGTTGTTGTTTTGTGAAACATAACCCATTTTAGGGACAAACTTAACTCTAATACGCGTCTCTTTCGTTTAAAGGTCTGGTATTACCATTATGTTTCCTTTTGACCCTGTAATATTGTAAATATTTACTCTATTAATCTTGCAGGATCTCAAATAGAGTTAAAACCGCACCGTATTAAACTTAACTTTCTGCAACTATCAACATGTGTAAGTATGCAACACTACGCTTACGTAACATACGCAGTTTTAGCATGTGCACATGTTATCCGTTCACATTGTCACACACAAAAACGAATGTCTGAATGTATGAGAACGCCTATTTTGCAAACTCGACTCCACAATTTTTCTAAACGCAGCTCTGTATGCGACCGACATAAGTTCACTACAATTTCCGTACAATTTTCGGTAGCGAAGTACACTGTTGTACGAACAAACTCCTTCCATACACCACACTATTCATAAATTAAGTACGGTAATATCATTTGACACTTATTAACAAGAACCGTAATTAACGTCAAGGAAAAATTAGATCCATTCACTGTATTTTGGGTATCAATGTCAAACTTTTGGGGTGCCAATATAGAGTACATAAGGCTAATAACGATTCACGTTGTAATTTCCGTTGGTGAAAAAAAATTGTCCGTTATGCCCAACCTTTTGGCACAATTCGGAGCCGGGAAACGTGTCCAAATGGCAACATTTTGAACGAACTCTACAAATCCTGGTAAACTTTGAACCCTGCTGTTAAACAGGGTCAGAGGTCCCGATATATCGGTACGAGACCAACAAATTCCATATCGGCGATAACTTAAAAAATATATAGTACGCATACTATAGTACTTTATAATATACTGTATTACAATATTTACATTATATAGCGTGGCATGCCACGTATAACAACCTGTTCCGCATCTATTTAACTAATAACTATTACGGATAGCGCAGCACGTAAACGTAGACAAATTTAAAATAATACTTTATAGTTCTAAAACTATACTACCGAAACGAAGAAATTAAAATACATTTTAAAATTCGAGAATCAAACTTTTTAAAAAAGAAAACGAACAGACGAACAGAGCAGACGGAACCGTCGATGTCCAATTCGTACATATTTTATTTTTTTACGAAAACTACGCAGTATTCGTCATTTTCATACTTTTCGTAAAATTCGTGTAAATTCCGCTGTACGGCCATGTACGAAAACGTACGAAAAGCTTAATCTTAGAAAATCCTAAAAAATCTTAAAAAGTACGGAGATTTATCAGAAATGTACGAAATTGTATGAAAGTGTACCCTAAAAAACCATATAGTACGAAATATCTACGGCAGCCGTACTGAAATATAGAGGAGCGTACGGCAATGTACCTTGGAAACCCTAAAAAATCCCATAAAATAGCCCTAAAATGTACGAACATAGACGGACACTGTACGTAATTTGCCAAAAAAGCTGACAGATTGACACGTGGCAGGTGTCCAGTGGATCCCAAGGAATAAAGGGACAAAGCCATGGCGTCGGATGTGAAAGGTACATCGTTTTTATTGTATCCGTACCAAAACAGTAAAGACGTCATGGCGACTACTGTACTTTCTGCATGTACGGAGAATAAGACGTACAGCTGAGTGTACATGCCGTACATTTATATGTACGGCTAGTACATTTATCTGTACGGCACGTATATTTATCGCCGATAGTTATCGTTATCGGTGTTATCGCCGATAATTACCCGATATTATCGGTTACTTATCGGCGATAAGACCGATAACGATATATCGAACCAATATATCGATTATCGGAAACCCGGAAAATGGTCCATATCGGTTATCGGTAAATGCTTACCGATACACAACACTACAAAACGTGGTTGTTGGACGAATATGTGCAAGCTTGATATTTGACAGTCCGATTTCATCCCGTTTTTAGAGCGTATATTTTCATGCGTCCGCGGTTACTAAAACTCATTAATTATACTTTTTAACTTAAAAAGGTACAATTTTGTACAGTCTAACACTTACCGTACATCACACTATTTAAATGACAACGTACTTTTGTTTTTATGCTAATTGGACAAAAAACCCTAAATGGCGTAAAGGAAAAAACAAAATAATTTATGTTATTTAAGAATTTGAAAAAAAAAGCGGGACCGAATTATTGTGCTATACGCTAATACTGATTGGCGGTGTACAGTATACTTCTGTATTGTAGTTTCGAAGATGGGCCCACATTTTAAGATTTTCATTTGTACTAACAAATGGAAAACGAAGACGGGAAAAAATAGAAAAATCTGAAAACATTTTCTTTGCGCCTGCTTTACGCGCCTAAAATTTGATGGATTCCCATATTTGGGCAAATCATCCGCCTGTTTGCAGAGACAAAAAAGTTTCACAAAAAAAATGCGGCCATTTTTATTGTTTTTTCTGGTTTTCAATTTCCCTCGTGTGTAAGATTATTAGGTTACGAGGTCTCCTTCGGCTATTCCAATCATTGAGCTTTTGCGGCTCTATTTTTACTAGTCATAGCTATTTTCAATTTTTAACCTGCAAATTAGGGTCTAGTTCCATCATAGGTGTAAATAATTTTATGAAAATTTTTAAAACCCCGTTGTCTTAAGTGTTACCACGTAACTTAAATATTATATTTTAAGAATGGTAAAAGATTTAACAGATCCACCAACTTCAATTTCAATTATGTACTTGCGTACCTTATCGTGTACCACCAAATTTTTTTCTTTTTGCAAAAGCGGTGTCTTCTCTAACGGCTGCGTTTTTAGGGTTTATTTCTAAAAGGAGTGACGACTTGACGAGATATCGAGATAGGATCTATTCCCAATTTGAGTGTTACGGAGACAAACTCTTTACAAACAGTTTACGCGCGATTTTAGTGTTTTTTGGTTTCTTCTTGTTATGACTTACACGCTATATAAAATAATAGGTCAACCAGATTTTCCACGGCTATTCCAATAATTGAGTTTTTGTAGCATCTATTTTGCAGGTCATTAGCTTTTTATACAACGATATTTTTTTGCCCATTGGGCCCCCTTCCTTTCCAATCGGGTTAATAAACAATACAACGTGTATCGCTATTAATGTTAATAAATTTTCGCCACTTTAAACATCTGTACACACCTGTCCGATTTTAAATCAAAATCTGCCAATCGGAAGCTAAGAATCTTACATTTCAATCGCAACCGTGGATCCACAATCCGACAATCGTGAACGCAGAAAAGATGTTTTAAGTGGCAAAAAAACATTAACCCTAATAACGATTAACAGTGTAATTTTCAAATATAAACTTTTTTTTGTTTTAACGCCATAACTCGCTAAAAACACACCTGCAAAAACTCAATGATTATACCAACATTACACAAATAATGTTAGCGTGACAAAATGGACTTATTTTGTTTTGGGTGTTCGAAATTATTTATCTAATGATAGGGATTGGACGTTCAAGTTTATTTATAGTGTTTTCATGTGGTGCACAAACAAAAAAATGCATCTTCTACAACAGAATTGCGAGGAAAAAAAAAAGGAAGAAATTTAATTTTATGACCTCAACTGTGAATGACTATGAACCTCCAAACTCAATTTTGTTTGAGGATTGGTGGGAGAGAGGATAAGGGAAGTGAGAGAGGGGGGAATTGAGGAACGTAGAGAGAGGATAGGAGGGGGGGAGGGAAGGAGGAATAGAGGGAGGGAGGGATAGATGGAGGGAAAGAAAGAAGAGAAACAGGATGAGGAGAGGGAAAGACTTGGATGCTCCCTTCCTCTCTCCCTCTCCCTCCAACTCGCCGATACATAGTGTCTTTTAGGTTGGGAGAGAGGAAGGGAGTGTGCGAAGAAGGTGGGAAAGGATGCGAGAAAAGGGAGAAGGTGGAAGATAGAAGGGAGGTAAGGAAGAGGGAGGGCAAGAGAGAGTTCGCGGGAGTGAGAGAACATGAGATGGAGGGAGGGGGTTTGTGGTAAAGGTCCCAAGTTTAATTCCTGGCCGAATTATCATTTCCTTTAATGGGATCTTAATAGGAGAGACAAAGGGATGGAGAAAAAAGTGGAAGGAGAAAGGAGAAGAGGGATGGACGGGGAGAGGGAGAGAGAGTTGGTCGCCTCATCTTTCCCTCTCTCCCGCTCTTATTCGCCGAAAAAATATATTTTTTATGGTTGGGAGAGACGCAACGACTGAGATGAAAGGAGAGAACGGGGGAGGGAGGCAAGAGATAGTAGAAGTGGGAGGGATGGAGAGAGAGAGATGAATAGAGGGAGGGAGGGAGGGAAAAACAGAGGGAGAGAGGGAGGGAAGGAGGGATTTTGAGGGGGATAAAGTTGTTTGCTCCGCCCTTCCTCTCTCCCCCCCTCTATTCCCCTCTTTCCCTCACACATCCCCTTTCCGCTCCTTAAACCTTTATATTTGAACTTGAAATCCGAGGTGGGTGGACGGGAGGAGGGACGAGGGAAGGGGAGGGAGGGAGTGAGTGAAGGAAGAAGAGGGATCGAAGGAAAGCGAGAGGGGAAGGTTGGGGGGAATGGAGAGAGGGAGAAGAGGGCCTTTCCTTCCCTTTCCCTCTTTTTTTCTCTCTCCCACCCTCTCTCTCCCTCTATCTCTCATCCTTTCCCTCCCTCTCCCTCCCTTCTTCCTCTTACTCTCTCCTCCCTCTCGGGATAAAGATTTTCTTGCTATAGATTTATTGTTTTTATGTTTCGGGTTTAGGGTTTCTATGGTTGTTGCACCGGTACACCATGAATCGTTATTAGCGTCAATATTCTTTTCACCACTTAAAACATCTTTTCTCCGTACACACTTGTCAGACTGTGGATTTGACGGTTACAGTTGAAAGGTATCATTCTCAGCTTCCGATTGGCGGTCTCAAATTGAAAATCCGACAAGTGTGTACGGAGAAAAGATGTTTTTAAAAGGCGCAAAAAACCTTGACGCTAATAACGATTCGCGGTGGTAGCGAATCGGCTAGGAGTAATTTTCGTTGGTGAAAACTTTTTCTGCTATTTCCAACCTTTTGGCACAATTCGGAAACCGGGAAATGTGTCCAAATGGCAACACTTTGGGAACGAACTCTACAAATCCTGAAAAACTCTGGACCCTGATGTAAAACCATGTGAAGAATCCTCGTAGTCTTATACAATCGGGATACTCTAATTTGTTTCAGAATGCTTTCTCTGCTAAAATAGTGAATTGGCCACTGCAAAGAGACCATGTGGAGCAGGCCATCGTGCTCAGGTTGGACATTTGTTGAAATCATTAAAAAAAATCCTCTGCTATATTTTGACGTCAACTCCCTCCAGTAGGAAATTTCCCAAAGATTTTGTATCGAAGTGCATTACAACACCACATGGCAACTTCATCATTTTGAATGGCTAGAGTACACGTTCCACATGTACAGCTGCCGCCCACATATCTCTCCTTGCAATGTAGCTTTTGGCCGTTGTATCTCTAATGAAGATGAAGTATTTGAACGATGCATTGCAAATCTTTTACAAACCAACAAAGCATGGCAACATGACATCACAAGACCACCCTTGCATTGAAAAAGACACCGAGGCATGCCTCGTCTTTGAAACATATTAACAACCTGCAGGATATTTTTTGTAATAGACGCTAAATTACAAAGGATGAGAGTTAACTTGGCAGACAGTGAGACACAACAACAGAAGATCCTTCCAAATACACGGTTTGAGCAATTATGACATATCAGAAATATACTAGTTTACATGAAATGCAGCTTGTGCTTCTGCAATCCGGCAAAAATAAAAGACCACACAGCAAAGGACGAACAAACGATGGGGTTCCCGCCGGACCACACGTCGCTTAGCCCTAATCTTTGAAAAGCTACCCTGACAGCTCCCTCTGTGCACACCTTTACAACATCCTTGCTTGCCCTTCCACTGCCATGAACTAACAATTAACAGCTACACTCCTACGCTTTACAGAGTCAAGAAATGGTGTCTTAATGGTGCCTTCCCCACACGCAGTGCATGGGAAAGTGTAGAAGCTGAAACATGAATTCCCCCAAACATGAAGATTACAGCCTCAAGTCCCACCCAAGTACTTCTTCACAGCTGCCTTCTGGTCGGCCGATAACCGAGAAGGGAACTTCACATCAAACTTAATTCGCAAATTACCCTTTTTGCCAGGCTCTTTCGCAATAGGCATACCCTCTTTTGCCACTACCTTCTCCGAACCTGGCCCAATCACCTCATTGACGGGAATTTGAAGTGTCCGGCCGTCCAAGGTTGTCAGGGATATGGTGTGATCAGCTAAGGCTTCCGCCAAAGTTAGCTTGTGCGTATAAATCAAGTCATTCCCTTCTCTCTTAAACAGCTCATGCGGTCGCTCATCAATGACAAACACTAAGTCAGCAGGTACCACCCCTGGCTGCTCATTGCCCTTTTCTGGAAAAGTTATTTTTGTTCCCTTTTTCCAGCCGGGCTTCACATCAATCGTAAGAATCTCCTCCACAGGCATCGTCTTCCTGTAAGAAACTCAAACCATAACCAGTGTGAGTTGGAATACTGCAATTAAACGAAACCCTTCCAACTAAAAAACAAAACCAGTGTAGCTCAAACTTGTTTCATTCCGTGTGAAAAAGGGTGGACCACCGTTTGGTGAAAGAAATGTGCAATGCCATGAATTACGTAAAATATGTGGTGAAGCTTGCTCATGGTGAACTTGTTCTTAAGTTAACCTTGACCTATGAAACACCATAGG
This sequence comes from Zygnema cylindricum, assembly GCA_037447655.1. NCBI lineage: Eukaryota > Viridiplantae > Streptophyta > Zygnematophyceae > Zygnematales > Zygnemataceae > Zygnema > Zygnema cylindricum. Next base: position 72,741 of record JBBHKE010000172.1, on the reverse strand, counting down.
ATTCAAACAGATTCAGCAGGCAAAGGACAATAAATCTGACACAGGCGTTTCTTCAGTTAATAATAGTTTCACAAGTATACAAGCACTGTCTATACACAATAAATATCCTCAAAGAACAGGAGCCAATAGGAAAAAAACCTGCAACTGCCTTAGAAATTATCACCACGAAATAATGAGCAAATTCGGTCAAGTGTACAGAAAAAGACATCCACAGCACAGAGAAGACAATTGTTTTATTCTAACCAGAATTGGTGCAAATATCTAGGGAATTACCAAACACACAGAAAACAACCTAGAAGATAACCAACACCTCTTTCAGAGACAATTTAAGCAATAGAACCATAAAACAGGACATCCAAGTTCGCTCGTTTTAGTTTGTCAGAGGAAAGAATTCAAGCTCCACTTTGCTTAAATAGAATCAAAGATATGAAAGATATCCAGGAGAATTGTCAAACTTACCCGCTTGCATCTGCTATATTTCGAGATATCTTCATTTTTCTTGTCGAACCAGTGTACAACTCTTCTAAAGAGCATTGAAGTTTATTTTCCACCGACGGTGCCTTCTTATTGCCCTGTGAAGGACTTGCTTCTCCATAACCTTGAAAATTCCTGTCTGCTGGAAAACCACTAAACATGTCTCCAGCAAAGGGTCCTCCCATTCTCGAAGTTTTACTTCCCATTCTTCCCATATGCCCCATGTTTCCCATCCCTCCCATGCTTCCCATAGATCCAGCCATTCCTCCGAAGGGACTGCTGCTTCCAAAGAACTCAGAGAATATATCCTCCGCGTTCCTAGGGTTAAAGTTAAACACTGTTGGTCCTCCGCCATTTGAATAGGTTCCAGCCCCTGGAGAGTAGGACGAGGTTGGTGGAGGAACTTGCCCCTTCAAACCTTCTTCTCCATACTGGTCATATATTTGTCTTTTCTGAGGATCGCTAAGAACCTGCAAAAATCAAACAGTAGTTTCATCGGAATTTTACCTTAACCCGAAAAGAATTTTGACTAATGCTAACCACAGATGCAATTTCCAAAAAAAAAAGAGATATTTTACAAGCCAAAACCAAAAAAAAATCTGCCTCTTCACCAGTTTAGCCACCTGGTGCCAATTGAATGCGTGCAGACGTCATAGTGACGTCAACGATATGCAGGACCGAGATGTCAGACTGCGGAAATAAGGCAAAAAGTCAAAGGTACACACTAACACAATTGCATCACCATGGTTAAGATCAGCCTTGCCATAAAGTAGGTTTGAAAGGCTAACCTCATATGCTTCTGAAATTTGTTTGAATTTGGCTTCAGCCTCCTTTTTACTCGTCGGATTCTTATCAGGATGCCATTTCATCGCCAACTTTCTGTAAGCCTTTTTCAAATCATCATCTGTTGCCGTCTTCGGAACCTTCAACAAACCGTAGTAGTCGACTCCCATCGCTTCACAATCCTAGCAACTCAAAATAGGAAGGAAAAAATAAAAACTAAGGTAGTTTTTGCTCCGATTATTCTCAACTGAAAGAGACGAAAGGTAGAAGCTACAGCAATACACGAAGTATGATCACTTGATCAGGAATGTTGACGCGCGTTCGCGAACCTTCTAGCTGTGCGTCCCGCGTAGCGAAACGAGCCGTTCCGAGGGCCGGCCTCCAGGCGTTGTAGACCGTTGAGATCTTTGCATCCGGGGCGCACAGCAGTCCGATCAAGGACCTGCCCTGGCGGAGATCCCTGACACATGGATAGTCGAACCACAGTCATAAAGTCATCAGTCACAGCACATACACGGGCGGCTGCAGTACCGGTACTATTCACGGATCCACAGTTATGACCTTGCGGTTCAACGATTGGATCAATGAAATTAAAGTGTGCGCTGTGACCTATTGAAGAGTTGACGTGTTGGACGGTTAAACCTTTATAAGAGGAACTGATTTTCGCAGAGGCGGCTTTGATTGCGTGCTGCGCGTACGTGTACAAAGTTTAAAATACGTTCAGAACATAGTTCAAAAGTAGGCGTTTTTATGGTAGGCCTTTAGTAGGCGCACAAAACTTGGCACAAAACTCGCGTAGAGTAGGCATACTGTATGTGTGTGCGTTTGTGCACACTTTTGTACGAACGTACGAATCTGACGTATGATCATACTAAGCGCACGCCGCTGGACGAAATTTTCAGCGAACTGACACAGCGTAGGATGGTTGTGTTATGGGCTTTTCATGTGATCTTCTTAGATCGCTACTTTGATCAGCGACCGTCCGATCGTCCGAATCTGACGGTTTAAATAAAAAACACCTCAAAACTCACAGATTTTTTTTTTTTGTCCGAATGTTTTTCAAAATTTAGACATGACGTTTAATTCTCTATCGATTGATGTGCAGCTCAATCCTGTTACTATTTTTTTTCATTTTGCGACCAATACAATATGGGTCTTAAGGTCATATTGTATGTTTTACATACAATAGGCATATTGTATGGGCCTACTTTCACCTACTTTTGAACTATGCTTCATAGGCCTGCTATTTTGTCAGAGTTGTCACATTATTTCCTTCCGGTAGGGTAGAAACTATTCTGCTTGCTGGCGCCTTTCGTATTTTTGGAGACATTGTTTTCATGAACCCCTCTTCTTGCGCAGGAGTGCGTTAAGTGACTCAACGTAGGCGTTGCAGTTCAGCTGTTGGTTATGTCGATGACCACGACTCTGATGCAAGTATTTTGATGGTGGTGTAGATATTTGATTGCTTAAGCACCATGTATAATATATAGATATTTGGACGAGTTCACGATTGAGAGAAAGGTACCGAGGAAACCACCACCATCCTTCCTCGAGACTTTTTGTAGTCAGTGTTTGTATATGGCTTTGCAATGCGGGCTCGCTTTCATACTTCTTCTATCTGCTATAACGTTGGTGGATCGTGGCCTTAAGCCATGGTGTTCCACACCACCCTATATGGGCTCCACCGAGCACTGCAAGTTTACTCCTTTTAGGGAGATTTGTTTGAATAGGTGTTGGTTAGAAAGTCTGCGTAGTTCTCCATATTTCGTTTCTGTTATTTGTTAGTTTTTTTTAGCATCTTTAGATTGTGCTTTATCTTTTTTGACTTTAGAAATTTCACAATATTCTTGGATTTTGTTAGGAATTCATATACTTCAACATTTTCACCTTCATTTTGCCTTTTTATTCTTTGCATGTAGCGCAGATGCTTAACGACCGCGCTTTTCTTAACAAATCTTTGAATAATGGATGCGTGATTCTCAACCACACCTCATACAGAGAGAGGACAATAGAGCAACACTAACAAACAATACCTTGGTAAATTGAAACTCACTAAAAGAGTTTTTCTGTATTCCATATGCCTAAGTTCTCTTTCCATATGCATACACCACTACTAAACCTAATATAACGTTGTCCATTTATGGTTTCCATGAACCAGCACCCAATCCTCAAATAAAATCGCTGTATTTACTGCTTTGTCTGCATCAAGGTTTCATATTAAAGTTTCTCATGTAAAGTCTTTCTCGAACGGAATAATTGCGAACATCGAAGATCATGATATAATGAGCATTCCATCAGCATACATAATGAGACAAAACACAGAGAACGGGGGAACTCCTTTTTTAGACATTCCAGCTTTAAAGAGAGCAGAGCCTATTAAATTCCTGAAGTTCCAGCGCTATTTTGGACACAGAGCTATTTTTAACACAATAGGTGTCCAATGTGGATACACTTGTTGTGTAATTTTTAACATAAATTAGCAATGCACTGATTTCATCTAACACCATTATTGCTTATTTTGGGCAAAGGGTCCCGCAAGCAACTTCAGCTGCTCATCTTCTTCTCCTCGAAAAAAAAACGCCGGAAAGTACTCTCTAACCAACCTTTCGACCTTTTCAACTTTTTCGACCATTTTCAACTTTTTCAACCTTTTTCAACTTTTCCGACCTTTTCAACCTTTTCAACCTTTTCAACTTTTTCAACTTTTTTCGTCCGGGCAGCCCTCGACGAAACCATTCCATAGTGACGCTTTTTTTGAAGTTACAACATATGGACTAAAACAAAGCAATCGTAGAAAAAACCGTTTTAACCAGAAAAAAAGCTAAAAGCTAGCCGATCCATATAAATTTAAATATAGAGCACTAAATGTGTGCTCCAAAAGCCTATATTTTTCTGAAAACTTACAACTTGTTGTGAGAGGGAGAGGATTGTGAGGTATCCAGAGGAGGTCTTCTCGCAGGAATCTTCTTTACCAATGTTAATATGGTGTCTACAAGCAACCTGCATGCCCATAAAAAGTTTCCCACCATGAGAACAAGAAAGTGACGAAGGCGAATAATCGAAGGACCACAGGAGATACCGGGAAGGAAGAAGGGGACCAGCAGAGGGAAGATAAATATTTAAGAAGGAAAAAAAGGAATCAAAACCCTAAATAGATTCCCCTCTGCCCAGGAATAAATGGTGTCAGGTTTCCTGATAGAGATTTCTGGCGGCACCACAATCGGCATGGAAGAAAAGTTTCAGAGGACGGTGACGTCACAGCTTCCAAATACGACAGAAGAAGAGGAAAAAGGAATAAAACGTGACAGCGACAGACCTCAACCGCAGATACAGCCAAACATAAATTTTACTAAAGAACCACTTTCTTATAGATCACCGCTTAATGTAAAAAAAAATCGATTAACTGTTACAAGATGATACTCGCAGGGAATAAATTGCAAAAAGTAGTGTGTATTGCAACAATACACACTAAATATATTGCAGGATGGCAGATTTGCCACGTCAAAAACACTTACGAAGAGTCAAATGTTAAGAATACAGTAATCTACCTCAGTCCTTTTTGACGGAGTACAGACATGGAGAGCCCATTCACATTCTAGGGTTTAGTCGAATGATATAAGCAAAGAAACTATATGCCCATTGCTATCCGTGTTGATAAGACAAATTTGGTCACGGTTTTGTTTTGACCAAAAATCAAAAAATAGTGTTAATAGCACTATTTAAGGTGTGGACAATGAGTCTCCATCTCTTGCTACACTTAATTAGTATTATACATTCCACTCCCCCATTTACACTAACAATTCCTAAAAGTAGGTCAACCTTATACAGGATACAGAGGGAGGAAAAACCTTCCAACAGAGATGACCACCTTGACTCATAACAGACTACTTCAAACCTATTTTACATAACCATAAATATCCCTCTCATCCAACGGGAAGCTAAGTAAATTTTGACTGTCAATTGATATGCTCTATCTGAAAGAGAACAAACCAGAGAAATCCGGAACCATGAAGGATGGGTAAACAAGAATACACTCACTTGACATTAATTGGTTTTGTAAGATAGCCATCCATGCCAGCCTGTCTGCACTTGGCCTCATCACTGCAACCATCCCTTAGCCCCCACAAGCCATTCTCACATCACCACATAAAAAAGGAAGAACCAATTCATATAATATTTGATTTTCTTGCATATACATCAACCAGGCAGAAAACTGGCCCTTCACAAAAATCAACTCTGATACATATCTGGAATGAACATCGAAACAGATTGTCTGCAAACCAGTTCAACCCTTTATAAGCAAATTTTTCATGCCCGTATGCACAAGATGCACTTCACTAAATAGACTTCAAACAATTCAATTAGCACATGACTGAGGACTATATGTCCCTTTCTAAAACTCTTCAAAGACTCTTGCACTCAATCTCGCCTTCTGACAGATGAATACCGTCTGATTAACCAGAAAAAACTTGTATCATGATCAAGTCAAACCTCCTTGCAACACCTTCCGAAACATTCACTTTCTTTTGATAGTAAAGCCACTAATTCAAGAGCTTTCCATTCCAGATTCATAAGTGTGACAGATACAGTAATTACATCTCGGAACAACAACACAAACCCCGAAAACTTGAACAAAAAAAAAATACACAGCACCTTGCCATAGCATGAGCAGTCAAAGCCACAATGCGAGTATGTCGTCCCACACGAACTTCTGCCGACCTTATTCGCCGAGTGGCAGTATAACCGTCCATGACGGGCATCTGAAACCATAACAACAAGTCCCAGCAAAACATTAAAGAGACAGCAAAAGAAGCACAAGCAGGAACTGCAGTTTCGGTGACAGCGAAAAATGGAAATCACCGGAAAAGTAAAATCCATAGCTCGAAAGTGGAGAAAACTCTGGCCATGTTATACATTCTCAGGCGATAATTTACGGGTTTGATTTGCATTTACTAAGAATGATTTGAACTGGAAAGTACAGACAACTTATTTTCACTTTTAACCACAAGTTCATCATTGAATATTGCTGGTAACCAAGCCTATCTTTTGAAAATCATAGTTCAAAAATATAAAGGAAATTGAGATCGTCATGATAAAGGAACGACCTTATAACCTCACCTTCAGACTCACTTCAAGTCCAACCATAATTCAAATTCTTTCTACGCTCCAAAATCTCAAATCCTACTGACCTCACTAACCTTTCTTCCCGGTCACAACAATCGATTCAGATTTTTTTGGAGCATGGCAGTGCAAGATCATTGTAACACAGAGACAGAAGGAAAAAAGACCCATGGTCAATGGATAACACAAGCACAATTTCAAAGAAATAAATCATATTGGTATCACCATCAAGCCCTCTGACCAGAAATCTTCCCCATCAGCTATTAGCAACGGCTCAAGGAGACCATGAAATCTCACCTGACAATCCATGAGAACCAGGTCAATAGCAGGCGACTCCCCAGAGGCCCGCCCCACATCTCCCACCTTTGCTGAACTCTCCTCCCTTTTCTCCGCACCACCTTCTTCTGCTTTTATACCTTCTCCCTCTGCCTGTTCTACACCTGTAGCCTCCCCACCTTCCCCTTGGGCTCCACTTCTCCTAGACAAAGCATCTTCTGCGAGCCAAGAATTTGATACTGCCTCGACTGCCTGTTGACCATCGCTTACAATGGTAACTCTTGCTCCCAACTTTCGTAACATCAAAGCAGCCAATTTCTGAAGAATGGCTGTATCCTCCACCACAAGGATGTGGAGTCCCTTCAAAGTGCTTGCTCCAGGACTCTCTCCTGGGCTCATGACTGACTCTGACCGAACCTGACGCAATACGGGAGGACTCGAGGTTGCGAGATTCGTAAACTGACTCTCTGTCCCCTCACTAGTCGGTTTGGCTTGAGGAGAATTCACAGATGTATTCACAGGCTGAGAGACTGGTTGTACAACCTCTATAGCATTCTCCTCCGCTCCTTCTTGCTCGCTCTTTGGGCTCATTAATCCAGGGGTGACAGAAAAAGACGGGGGCCCTTCTAATGGAGTGTTTGGACGGAGAGTGAGCTCTCGAGGAAGGGGACTTGGGACTGCTAAACTTGCGGCCACCCGGGTCGCTGGACTAGGGATGCCTGAATTTCCAGTCGGAGGCCTCAATGGAGTTGACGAGCTTGACCGATTCAGACCACTTTTAGCTTCTTTAGATCCGAGAGAAGCATCCAGGCTCTTCTTGCGGATGTGTTTTCTGGCCAATTCCTGAGAAAGGCTATGATTACCTCCAGCACTTTCTTTTGCCTCAATAAGACTGAGTGAAGGACCATTGGTTTCGCTCGCTTCTTGTCTCTCCTGGCTATCCTGCACCAAACTCTCTCCTTTTGCGTCGTCCACTCGAAACCGATCTTTGAAAGGTGATTCCTTCTTTCCACTTGGAGAAGTAACTGCCGCTAACGTTGGGGAATCAAACATACGCGATCCGAAGGCTTCCCGATTACCATCCTGAGTGAGAGCACCTGTCCCACTAATCTCCTCTTCCCTCGGCTCAGGAATGTCTATAGACAAGGACCTCGGAAGAGACTTTCTTTGACTCAAACGGAGAGTAGGTGGACTAGGCATCTCTGGAGGTGGACTCGGAGTCTTGCTTCGTTCTGCTGGAACTGGACTAACTCTGAGTATTGCAAACCGGCGTTTATCAGGGCTATATCCCTCTCGGGCATTTCTGTCTCGTGGAGAGGCATAACTATTGTCATTCTCAAAATTTGAATCTTTTCCAATTTCCGGACTGCTTCCACTGCGGCTATGTCCTCCGGCCGTAGTCTCCCCAACAATTTGAAATGAGTTCTCATTCCCCCGGAACCGAGCACCTGTGGCACTTTGTTCAGGTGCCTCCTGAGGCTGGGCTTTGCCCTTCCCTCTCATGATGGCCTCCCAAACACTGTTAAGACTTGGAGCTTTTGCTAATCTAGTTGGAGATGGTGTCTTGCGTCCCTTTGCCTCGACTTCAGGCTCGTCTCCCCCACTAAATCTCCTCTCTCCCTCCCATGCCGAACCCTCTTGCATTCCCGGGGAGGTTTCTTGACCACTTTGTTCCACAAAGGTAGAGAGGGCCCTCATGGGGGGATTAGTTGACTGCACGAGACGTTGAACACTAGTGAAGAGTTTTCGAAGGCGACTGCTATGGAGAGGTTTGCTGGTGATGAGAGATGACCCATCTTTCTGGAGAGTCTGCCGCAACTGGGCACTTGTGCCGGGAGAGAGAAGCCACGCCACCACCACCTGCTGTCCCATCTGCTCACACAAAAAAATCTGGTTAGAAAAATTGGATTTGAATTCTTTATCCATGGTTTTAAAGATTTAGAATTCAAAGTCCAGCGCTTACTTGTCCCTTACATTCTGTCCACTTGAAAACATGACAACAGATTCGAATATGACTCCCACATCTCAGTTACTCTTCTCGTTGTGTCCACACGAATGAGGGAAAGAAAGCACTAATAGCAAACACCACAGAGTACATAGAACAATGCAACCACTTAAAATCCAGCTAAAAGAACACTCATCAGCACCGTTAGGTGGGAGACACAATAGAAACCATTGCCCTTCTCACAATCTGTGACCACAATTCCCTGCATTTTCTGCGCACCTCTGCTTTTCTCCAGCAAAGCCGTGCTAGTTTCTGACGGAATTCCTCCAGCTCCTTGGGCATAGAAAACAACTCCTCTGTCAATATCTTTCCACTGATTGGATCCACTAGAGGCATCAGATTCGCTGAAGAAGCACCGATCGCTAGAGGGTCTGCGCTTGGTTGAGGCATACTGCGAAGATGTTGACTGCCCGGAAAAAGCATTAAGTCAATAATAACCAAAATGGGTGTCCTCGTGGGAACAGTCGACAAGCCTCCCTGAGGTCCTGAATCTGACGCAGTTGATTCGGCCCCTGAGTCGATACCTGATGCTGTAAAACCCCCCTGACTCGCTTTTCCACCAGGATTCCAGCCTTGTCCGGAACCCCATTTACCACTCAAACTTCGTTGCCACTTAGTTCCCTGTTCCACTGTTGCAATCTGTCCTCCCGACCCTAAAGTTTGTCCCAACCCTGGATCGGATTTTGGAAGGAGACTGGTTCTAAACACTACATTTTGTCCCGGTAACTGCCCTCCTCCTCCGTCCCCTCCTTCTGCTTGTGGAAGTAGTAACGGCTCTGCATCATCGGGCCGTTTTTTCACTAACTTCGGAACTCGGTCAGCCATACTCCCAGATCCAAATCGAGAGAGAGTGGCCTGTAAGGCTTTTCCATCCTGACCAGGACCACCTGCCAGAGCATCTCCGTGAACAGAATTTAAGGCATCAGCAAGAGAAGTCCAATCGGAGGAACCTGTAGGAGATGCTCCTGATTCGCTAAGCCTCAAGAGATACGTGCGCCGTATACTTGACCGTGTTCTTGCTAACTCCGTTCCCGGTCCTCCCTGTCCGCCGGAACCTCCTGCTGTTCCTACTGCGTTTTGTCCGGGTGTTCCTCGGGTCACTGTACGTGAATGGGAAGGGCTCAGTCTTGGATGTAATGTCACATCATGAGACATATAATCAAGAGTGGGCAGAATTCCAGACCAAGCCCGGACCTGGCGAACTCTTAGTCCCCTGGCCTCCATCCATCGCACAGCAACTTCTCTCCCTGGGCCATCACGCATTGCAACTAAGGCTTCCACCTGTCCAGGTGAAATTTGAAAAATCAGGACGTGTATAGTGAACGGATATACTGTGTATCACATTTTCATAATCAATTATGAGAGGGGAGAGTCTGTGTTCAGAAAGAAACCGCAATGAGCAATCATGACAACGTGCGGACGCGGAATGCAATTTACTAACAATTCCATACCGTTCAAAACCGAGTAAATGACAAGAAATGAACTAAACTACGAAAAACTTTGTGGCCAAGATTCAACTGAGCTGGATTGTTTAATCAGATGAGATCACTAGACTGAGAGGTGAAATCTGAATGACTAAAATCGAAGAAGACCTGTCAAAAAGTTTCAAATTTAGCATCTCTTTTCAGCAGCTGACATCTACTCATCTGTAAAGCACTTGAAGATCGTCTACCGGTCATGGTAAAGGAAACATGTTCTTTCTCAACATAGTCAAAGGATTTCCCTTCATATCGATAAAACCACTGTAAACAGTGGAAGTCACAACTCTCACTCGAGAAGCTACATGCTTTCAGACTAATAAATGCACCCGATACGGCAACTCATTGTAATACATGGAACACAACCTCTTTCTTGCTATAAGCTGTGGACAAGGAGGACCTGAGATGCTTCTTACCACTTTTACCTGTGGCATATCCATCTTCTAAACTTTGGATCTCAAACCTACTGAGCAGTGGAGTGAAGTGGTGTCAGAGGTGCTGGTGAAAGAAGTGACCATGAAAATGACTGAAAGACACTTCAGAGGGTGAGTAATCAGCTCTGAAAAAAAATCTGCAGCTAATGAAGAAGAAAATGCTTTCTTCCTTAAAGTGGAGAAATAACTTTTGGATGCAGTGGATTTAACAAAAATGTGCTACTGTAAGAGCCAGATCACCAGCTAAAGACGAGTCTGACACTAACTCTTTGAGTGATATCGGAATGAAATCTTATCTTATGTTTGAGTGAAATCTTATCCTATGGTAGCATTAAACAAGGAGGACAACAGCTGGATTTAAGGACACAGAGACACCTGCTCACATACATTTGTAATCCTCAAACATTACCCGTTTTTATTGATCTTCTTCATCTATGCCAGTTAAGGCATCAACAGCAAAATAAAACAAAGACTATCAAGTCAAAGCCTCCATTCTCACCTCCAAGTTGTTCTCGAAGCCGTCGCTATCAGTTGAATTGTTCGCATCTCCTCCTTTACTTAAAAGAGCAGATAATCCACTAATTCCGAGAGATGGAGCCCGTCTGCAAATTATCACACCTTAGAGTCTTAGTCCACAATCAAATCATCACAATTCCAATTTCCAATACAATTATATTGGTGCCAAATACCAACACTATGGTGGGATATAACCCTTTCCAGCTAATCCTTTGCAGAATAACAAACAGCAATCATCTTGTTTGACTCCTCAGATCTGCTTGTCAAGAAGGTAAGGAGAGAGGTAAGACCTGAGCACGAGTGAATTTCGTTCCATAGGGGGTGCTATCTCTGCCTCAGGCATAGTTTTGAAAACGACGTCCAAGCGCACTAAAGTTCCAGGTCCTTCTTTTTCCACAATCTCCACACTTCCCCCCATGAGAGTAATGAGGCCTCGTACAATATACAGTCCAAGGCCCGACCCTCCATGGGCCCTAGTGCTCGAAGGATCCACCATAGAGAAACTTTCAAACACCTCTTCTCTCTTCTCGGGGGGAATTCCACACCCTGCAACGGAACCCTGTACCGTTTCAGAAACTTGTGTTCTTATGATAATTGGTAAAAGACGCAGAAGATAAGCAAACACGCCTAAGTGAATTTAAAATCCCAGTTTTGCTGAGACTATTTTTCATTCTAACAAAAGGCAAGGTCTCTAATTTATCGATTTGTGTTGAGAAATGGAGATTGCACAAGGACCACACAAGAGAAACAGGACATACGATCAACGCTAGTACAGACACGTATGGTTCAATTTCAGTCTCTATTCAGTTTCTGTAATGAGGTGTGACCCCAAGGATATAAGAACCAGATTCCCCATTCCCTAAAGTTAACATTAGTTCCAGCAATTCTCCTGGCAATTAGGCACATCATGTTTTTTCAGCAGAGGAGAAACCACTACCGTAAAGACTACCCTGGCGGGATGTAAATTAATTACAATGTCGCCACGTTCGATATTATTTGTAGGGAAAAGTTTGATTTCATATAAAAAACTAGAAAGAATGTTCAATTTCATGAAAATTGTAGATCATGAAGGCGATTGCTGAGGGGTTTGAAAAGCCCCTAGGGTATATAATTTGGACACCTTAACTACAAACCCTCAATTGCACACGTTCGTCGTCATTCTAATTTATTATAACCATTTGTTTCTACAGAAATATAGTTAAAAAGGCTCAAATCCTATATAGATTTCATTGACTGCAAGTCAAATTTTCAACTTAATTCAAAGTAATCAACGAAACAATTCTGCACTTGCCAGGGTGGTCCTTAAGGTAGAATCAGTTTCTTAGCTGCAACTGCATCCCCTATCGCCTCACATGAATCCATTCCTTGCTGGAAGATATGAAGATATGCCATCAGTCCCACCATAATCCTTAGGAATGACCAATATCCTACCTGTATCGTCCACTTCAAACACAAGAACAATAAAATTGTCTGTCTTCTCGCTTGTCCTCCCGTCATCGTGCATTGACGCTATTCTACCACCAGCTGTTCCATGGTCTCCCAAAAGACCAGCAAAGGACTGGGCAAATTTTCCACCAATCCAAGAATTCTTCCGTTCTCTTGAATATCCCGTGTTTCCATTGTAAGGGGATGCCTCATATACAGGAGGACTCAGATGCATCTCTGGGTACTCGTAAAGCGTCTCATTCTCCCAGTCTGGTTGCACCTGGCACTACGAAGCAATATAAAAGGCACCAATTAGATACCACACTCTGTATTCTTTCTCCAAAATAGGTGATTGCTTGGAACACCAAAGACTAGAGAATTCATGAATGACAGAACAGGACTCCAGCGAACCGCCTTCCTCAGAGCACCAGATTCCATAAAAACTAGCATTTTTTTCACCAATGATGAGGCCATGGTTTCATTCATACCGGTTGTACCCAACCTCGTAGCACCACATGGCCTCGTTGGGTAAACTTGACTGCATTAGAGAGCAAATTGGACATAACCTGACGAAAACGGTCCGCATCTCCAAGGACCTGAGCAGGAATGTCGTCTGCAAAAGAAACAGGAAGTAAAAAAAACAGGAGTCCAGCTCAGCAAAATAGTCTAATACACAGACTCAGCACGTAGAGTTCAGAACAATCACAACCACGGCCCTAAGTAACTGGTTTCTGATTCCTACAAACCTGATAGATCAAGGGCTAGATCGACACCAGCTTCCATACAGGTGATCGCAAAGATGTCGACAAGTCCTTCCAGCTCATCAGCAATACTGAAAGGTGCTGATGAGAGCTCCAATATGCCTACTTCCACCTGCAACCATGGCCACAATTTAGTACTGGCTTACAAGGCCGTCTCTCTTTCAAGCCTGCCAATTCATCTAAAAGCCCATCTCTAGTCGGGAGACAATCAGAATCCCGGCCCTTCCCACTGACCTTGCTAATGTCAAGGACGTTGTTGACAAGGGCAAGGAGTCCTGAAGCACAGCGTCGAATTTGAGCCACACTCAATTCTTGCTCTGGCGTGAGAGACTCGCAAGATAGCAAATCCAGCAATCCAATAATTCCAGCCATCGGCGTCCTCAGTTCATGGCTGCAAACCCACAGTCAGAACAAATACAGAGACAAGTTTAAGACTTGATTCGCCCAATCGCATTGCTACAATGATGACTGGATACAGATTAAAAATATTTCCAAGATGTGGCAGATTGGAAGCATAAAGCAACTCAGAAGTTGAAGAAGAATTCAGAAGTTTTGAGTTTCAGATGCAGTCTTTGTGGAAGCTGCACTTAAAGAAGAATGAACAGACAATCGAATTGCTTACCACCGACAAGATCTATTTACAACGCCAGAGGTGACAGTTTATATCTGTCCCCCCTAATTTTGGCATCCACAGAAATGATGCTAAAACTCTGTCAGCATTAAGAGCAGGGCAGGGCAATTACTGCACCTCATATTGGCAAGAAATTGGCTTTTTGTGTTGCTTGTCTTCTCAGCCTGATTCGTCGCCATCAGTTGCCGTATCAGTCTCTGTTAAACGAACAAATTGGCACACAATCGCACTAATATATAAACACGCAGGGCCAACAAAAAATGACTGAATATCAGGCTATAAAATCATGGGCTGATTGAAAAAGATGTGCTTTTTTCAACAATGCTTTCCAGTTACAATTCTTGTTTGCAGACGGTCCTTACTGCTAAAAGACGATACCTACTACTAAAAAAGCATACCTATCACAAGCATACTGGGCCAGTAACATAATCTCCTATGCCGTTATCAACGATAGTGAGAAAACATGAGTCAGCCCTCAATAAGGCAACATTTTGAAATAGCAAACAGAATATACATGTTTCTGAAGTGCCTGATAGCAAAAGTTATTGAAGATTATAACGGGAGAGCGTAGAAAGCTCGAGGGAGGTGGAAAAAGGGGATCAGAACAGGAGAAGGGAAAACGGAAAGCAACCAGGAAAAAAGAAATCACAGGAAAGTGAAAAAGGATAAAAGAAAGGAAAAGGCACAACGACAAAAAGGTGAGAGTGGACAGGCCAATCCCAGGTGGCTGCTCACCTGCTTAAGCTCTATCTCCGAGGTAACTTGTGAAGTTCTCATGGCCACAGCCACAACTCCTAGCAGCAACAGCGCAACCAGAATCGCCACTAGAACTAAAACAGCATTACGGTTATGCTTTTCCTGAGGACCATGGATGCTTTCAGAAGGAATCACGAGTACTGCATACTGCCAACATAGAACAAACGCCAACCGTAAACAAATCAGATGTAAGTATAAACTCCTCTCTGTTCCTCAAAAATACACTAGCAAAAGAGCTCCCTCCTAAAATTATATCGAAGAGGTGAGGAAAAATACTGACAACAAAGAGTAGTTGTTGTAGATGGTAAACGAAAAGGTAGAAGTATGAAGCATAGAAGAAAACGCATGCCATGCTTAATGATGCAAATCATTCAGATCTGGCAGACCATAATGATCTATCAGACCTCATGAAGGAAATGAAGGAGAAGAAAATAGTGTAGCGCTAAATAATAATGTTTAGTCTGTTGCCAGGATGACGGCCAAAGGCATAGATAAACATTCAGCGTTACACACAGACTTAAAAGCATAAGAGGAGAAGAATTCCTGAACATGAGAAAGCATGAAAAAAGACTCACCAATTTGATGTCCTTGAGCTGTGAGAATGTGACAGGACAGCTATCAACGAAGTACTTAATTGTTTGTCCATCAAAATGAAGTTCCACGTTTTCTCCATGGACACAACTGCTGTTGAGGGACCTAATGCCTTTCGACTCGAGGTATTTAGAGGCTGCTGCAATGGGGCCTGTCTGTATGGTGGCTGTATTGGCAAGAGGTGTGTAATTAGAGGAGGCCCCCAAAATTTGCGTCTGATTGCCATTCACCCTGATTCCATAAAGAGTAGGAGGAAGTCTTATATTAGACAAAACCATAGTCACAGCTTCTATGACATCTTTCCGTATCCTTGCCTTTGGTGTTAAAAGTCCAGTCTAGTCGCAGTAAACAGACATCCTCCCTGCTTGTTTGTCCTCTCATTAACTGATCGCTCTTAAAAAAATGTAATGGCAGTGGTTTGTTAACTATCGCGCTCCATTCAAGATGCCTTACGTGAAAGACAATATTGCCTACACTCGGCGATTTCAAATTCCCAACCTGACTGACATGATGTCCTTGTGAGAAATGAACTTATGCCTGAAAACTGAACTCAAAAATGTCTGTTGCCAAAGAAAAATATTGTCAGATTATTACAGTCTACTTACCAAGTCAGCCAAAGCTCCCCTTTAAACTGGGCCAACTGAACCAATACTGAATTAATGCAGGATAAAGGCATTGTCACTCCTGTGAAACCCAGAGTAGAATTCCTTTTCGTACTCCTCAAAACTTGGTTCACTCCCATATGAAGACCATCGGATGTCAGAAACCAGGAAACCTGCCAAGGACGCATCCTCATATTCAGGTGAGGTTGGCTGAGGAGGTGCTCAATACGAGAAGTGCAATCCCTTTTTTAGTCCACACTTATTTTGCCTCCTAGGACAAGAATAAAAGCATTACACTCCGAAACAAAAATAACAAGACAAGGAGGCAGAGTTACAAAGTTGCAAAGTCGACGAGTGAGAAAAGAAAACAGTGTGGCTCAAACATAAGCCCTGAAACGTGCAGCCAACTTTTTCATTTTAAATTGGAAACTCAATTTCAAATATTTATGTCTTGCGTCATATACGTCGGAACTTAAAAAAAATGGGGCTTAAAGAAAAAACAAAAGGAGGACAGGGCCCCATTGTTGGCCGTCAATGATAAAAAGTGAACAATGCATCGTATAGACAATCTAGCAGAGCCCAAGCCAAAGTCTGCCTTCCCAAAAAATTAAAAGATTTTGTATTCAGAAGGAAGAACAACAAGCCTCACCTCAGCCGGAGGAATCGGCGTTGACAAGACGGCACTGGAAGTAAAATTTGAGGGCATATTCAGTGACAATACTTCCTGGACACACATCACAATCACATTAATGAACAGCTTCTAATCCCTGAACAGTCATCCTTATCCAGTCAAAACAACTCAATCCTTGCTAAATATTCTCCAGAAACCTCAAACCCATTCAGTCCAAAATTGTTCCATGCGTCTTTAACCGAAGTGATAGAGCAAAACACCCCAAGTACTACTTGATTTATACAAACAAACTTCCTACAAAATAAAAAAGGGACTACGCAGTTGAACCTCGTGGTTTAAGCAGGCATTGCAGTAGACAACAAAATAACGCTTGCATCAATTGAAAAAATTTAACAGCGAGAAGCGTTCATATTGCAGCATTTGTACTTTTCTGAAATAAGATGTCTAAGAATTGAATAAGTCATACACAAAGAAAATTGCATAAATACTTGCGCACAGCTGTACCACCAAAGCCTTACCTCAGAAGGAACAGGAGTAGATATGTCAATGCCATTGGTGCTATTTTTCTGAAGAAAAATCAAGCTTCCTTCATTAGACCGGCTGTAGTTTATCAGCAATCCTTCATTGCTCTCGAAGTACACAGAGCTGAGGTGCGGTTGCGAGTTGAAAAACTGCGAACTCAATGCTCGGATCTGCGTAGAATAAAGAAGGCTATTGGTTAAATGAAATGTGAGGTTATCGAGCCACATCTAAAAATCCCACCGTTCCAAATGTCCATCTCTAACTTGGCTTTATATAAAAAACCACAACAGGCAATCCCTTACAGGTCAAGTTCGCCCAGCTAAAACACATAACACAGGAGCCCTTTCCACATCAACAGGAGCTGAAACCATATCTGGTCACCTCCCACAGCAAATGGCATCTTTCAGTGAGCCAAGATCCATCCCAAGATGTGTTGCATAAGTTGTTACCTACCGGGCCATTGATATCCTTCCATAACAAGCTGTTCGAGTTTGGGAAAAATAAGCTCTGGGCAGCTGTCAGCGCGGCTGTAACATTCACAAGTTCTCCTAAACAAGTCTCTGTTTGTTGAACTGCCCGAGCGAGAGTCTCCTTCCTCAAATTTAGTACAACAAGCTGCAATGGTTTCAAAACACTAGATTCCCTTAGCAAAAAAAGGTCCACTTTACAATATGATGAACAAGTTTGGACAATCCGAGTGAGTAGCCCTCGAGAATTTCATATGACTGAAATTACCGATATGTACAAGAACTACTCTTAATGCCTGTGAATTAGCGATTGGAAATTAGAAGTGTGAATTACAATTCAAACTTAACTACTAGCAAAATCCAGTGTTCGCCACCCATTATTGGCCACACTCTCTTCCACGCAAAAGCGTCTGGCATGTCAATATCGCTTCTCAAAAATTCTATCTCCATATCCCACTTTATTCAAATAATTAGGATACAAAAACTAAGCTGAAAAATCACCACAGAAGTTGGATAACTTTTAAGACCAAAATTTAAAATCACTTCTCACGACTTCAAATAAAATCTTCCCGAATACAACAATGCCCGTCCGTGCTATTCCTTTAAGATACAGAAGATCAAAACGGTGCTTTACGTGGACACCCTGTATTACAGAATATTCAAAACAATATTTTCTGAGGTTGATTGAATTCTACCAATTCCAACATACCTGGTATGAGTTTGCAGTGTATTTTTGAGTGAAAAACCACGTAAGGATTGTAAGAGCTGAAACCACAATTGCAAGTAAAGCCTGCAATTTAACCACTTAAAGCAAAAATCAGTCTCTCGCAGACCCTCCAATAACATGCAAGTGTTTTTTTCAGTATCATCCTACTAAGAAGCTATGTCTCATATAGGAGAAAAGGCATCAACCATTCAGCTAGTAACGTTGTAGAGGTCTAATCTTCATTGGCTATTGTTGACCTTAATTGTTCAAGGAAAAATCTACCCTTTCTATACAACAGAGAGCAAGGAAAAGACACACAAAAATAAACCAGTTGCCAACTGTTCTGCAAACAATTGTTCCCGCCGTCCTAAAATTTATATCATAAAAACTATAAGCATAAGTGGCCCATGACTCTAAACGAGCAATAGAAACAGAAGTATACAGGATAAGCAAACCATTTCCTTTGAGTCCTATCAACAATTGTGTACGGCGCGGCTTCTTGACAACAAGCGACAAGGAGGAAGATGATGTAGCTTACCAGGCCTAGTACACGCCTGAATATGTAGCCATTAATGGGAGCGAGTCGACAGTGACAGCAACAGAACGGCTGAGCCCTATCCAACGTGCTATACTCACTTGCACGCGTCGGGGTTTTAGACACGTCCACAAGAACGTGGTCCAAGGGAGAATCCCCACCTTGTTTCAAACGACTGGTCCAATTCGTGCTGCAGCAGAGTGGACCAAAACTAATGTCATACAAGTTTGATAACAAAGGGAAAACAGATTATGGGTAATCACATGATTGCGGATCCAGTGACTACGGTTGCGAAAAGGCGGCTCTTCATACAACCAGGAAAGGAAACCCGAGAGAGATATGCAAGCCAAAGTTGAGTACGACGGATAAAAAAACGCTGAAGTTACGACAAGCCTTTGGTTGACATCCTCGACACAAAAAAACAAAAAGGGCGTTCAAATGAGTACATTGGCGAGACAAGAGCTATGAAAAGAGTTTTGTGCGAGAAAAGTACTAAAATAAATAAGTCTAAAAAAAGGACCACAGTTGTTCACTCTACACGAGTACGTATGTCCTTCAGAAAATATTAAGGGCAACAAATGGTCTGGATATTACTATGGTTCTACTTTCTGGGAAAGACCAATCTTTCCGAATCATATTGCTACACTGGCACATGGGACGATAACAAATATATTTTATACATTTCTGAACAGGGGGGAGGGGGGAGGGAGGGAGAGAGGAGAGGGGGGAAAGCCTCTAAGGTTCAATTACATGCATGGTTCAATGTTTTTGTCAATGCACATCTACACGATCTTCCGGGGTAGACATTCCAGCAAAACTGTTGCTGGTAACATCCACCAATGATTGGTCTACGTGTTTCAAATAAGACAGGGGTGTGGCATGCTGTTGGTGCAGACCTGAGGTTTCACCCAATTGGTCTTGTCATCAGGCTGTACTACACCCTTCAATATATAAGGTTGAGAATCTCCATAGGATAACAAAAGTTCAAGTAACCCCGTTCTGTGCTGGTTTCTTTGCACACAAATTTACAGGTGAACATAATCCAATATTCCAAGAGCATGTGGGCGAGGCCAAAAAGAAAGAAAGAAAAGACTGCGCTTTTAGCAGTGAACACTTATGCTTGAATTGATGTTGTAATTCACCAAATTCTGATTTGAATGAACCATTGCAGGTTATGTACAGAGTTCAATGAAGTGATAAGCTGCTGTCCTTATGCTAGTATTGAGAAAGACATGGTACCAGTATATAATGTTTATACTGATTGTACTTATATGTGTGTCGCGAACAGGGAGAGAAGCCACATAATACAATGTGGTATTATCACATGTCACAGTTGCATAAAGTGTATATGGTAAATGGGTTCAAGCGAAACCTTACAGCATCACATGATACAAGCTGGATATCGGCAGTCTTCAGTAGTTGCCTATTCTCTATGCTTAAGTACTCCTGTAATTGCCTCTTCTCTAGTACATTGCCTTTTCTATATTCTTTAGTAGTCTTTCTTTAGTTGCCTATTCTCTAGCGCAAAATACATAAATATCCTTCATCACGAATGGCCACATTGCTTGTACATAACTTTGATCCGGAGCACCGTTATTTTACACTCTCGGTGCCCATAATAAATTGTCAACTTAGTAAAGGGAGGCAGCTATGGTTATCAACGCAACAATATTGGATTAAAGACGACAAAAACTATGGATTGTAAGCAGCACCTTTAGTGTGTCCATAGCTGAAAATCTTCTTCCCCATTTTCTGCAGTTAATGCTGTTATAGAAAATGATTGTGAGCAACATTGCCCGCCAGTTTCATGGAGGCAGGTCCCAGAATAACCATAACGCCATTCTACCCTAATTTCAACCAAAAAAACATCAAAGGAAAAAAACTCAAACCCCCTAAGTTTCCCAGCCTTGTACACCTCTTCAATTTTGCTCCAAGAGTTTCGCCTGACACATACTTTTACGAAATCCTGTGACTATAATCGAACTTGCATAAATGGGAAGAGCATTGTCGAAAAGATTTTATCGCAATGCTGAACACCAGGAAGAATGTATGAAGGAAGATGCAGTCAAACGGTGTTTGTGTCAAATATCTGCAAAACAGACCTAAATGCAATTCATTTTACATCGTTTTCAGCTCTCCTAGTCATTCGTCCCTTAACAAAAATCATGAACCCTATTTCCTCAATTCCCTCCCAGTGAACTCCTCTGCCAAAAAAAGTGTTACGGTAAAAGTAAACGGATGAACGGAATGTTTTTGGATGAATGGATGAATAGCGAAAACTAAATGAGCACTAGATGCTAATTAACACTACACTATACATTATTCTCACCTGGTAGAAACCCTACTGGCAGCAGCTCGACCATGTTGGGACTCTGAAGACCCGAGACACGGCAGGAGAAGCCATGGATGCCGACAGTCATCCAGAAACCTCCCTCTCTCCTCTTCTTCTTGATCATAATTTTCCTCGCTGGTTCCCCTATGACTGCCATGTCTTTGTCCCATGGCAGACCAGCTACCTACTCAAGAAAAGTCCGTTGTCTAACCCTAAATGTTGGTAGGAATCACTGAACGGATGTTGTTCTTCAATACAGTGAAATTTCTTTCCTATTGATTCTAGGTCGCCACGTGGCAAGTGAAAATCCAGCAAGTTGTCGTTCCAACCGGCCATGGCGACTGCATCACACCTTCCCTCCAATTCAGCTCCTTCAACTCCGTTCAGTTCCGTTCAGTTCCGTTCATTTCCGTCCACTTCTGTTCAAGCTAGTTCACAATGTGCACTGCGTGGATTCGGGGATGCTAGCTGCAAGCTGCCACGTGGTCTCGTCTAGAAAGGCTGAGCGAGGACTACCTGCACAGTTGGAGAAAGGAGCTGCGACCGTAGGCAGATAGGGAGACGTCCGTACAGTTGTTCAATAACAATGTCGTACCAGACATCGTATGGTCGTACAACTGACGAGGCCGTAGGCGCGGACGCTATCGCCTACTGAAGATGCTTGCAGGTCACATGCAAGTATTTTGCGATTCCTCCATTTACGGACCAAATCAAGAGCTTGCTTGACGCATGCGTAAGAGACGTATCTGGACAGTGAATGAAAGTACATATTCTGTAATTGTTCACAAGTTTTGTTGTGCCAATCAGCTCCTTCATTTCTCGTACGGAAATGGAACGTGACAATGACCATGATGGAATTTTAGTCGGGTTCGTGACGTCGCGATCATTCATTTAATGCCGTTCTTTGGACCGACGCGGAGTTATGAGTTATGCCTCCTATAGTTGCCTGGCCCTGCATGGCTGCATCTACCGTGGCAATCATCGGATTCGTATCTTGCGCTCGCCTCACGCTTTTGTCATTTCATTGGGAATCGGTCAGATAATCGTGAAATCCGTACAAGGCTTGAAATTATGGTTATTTAACAAAAACATGAGCATTGGTTGTATTTTCTAGTGTTGTGTATCGGTAAGGATTTACCAATAACCGATATGGACCTTTTTTCGGGTACCCGATAATCGATATATTGGTACGATATATCGCTATCGGTGTTATCGCCGATAAATACCCGATATTTATCGGTATCTATCGGCGATAACACCGATATCGATAGTTATCGGCGATATATATATACGGACCGTACATATAAATATACGGCCAGTACACTCAACTGTACGTCATATTCCCCGGACGCGCCGCGGACCCCCTTCCCCCCGATTTCGGTAAAAAATCGCGATTTTTCCTTGATTATTTATTATTTAAGGGGGTTTTACTTGGATTCCACGCTCCCATACCCTTCCTCAATGTCCTTTTGACTGTTAGTTACGCCCATAGATGTCCAAATCGTACGGATTTGGACTTTTCTGTGAAAATTACGTAATATTCGTATAGATTTCTCTGTACGGAAATGTACGAAAATGTACGAAAAGTGAAATACTAAAAAATCCTTAAAAAATCTTTAAAATTACGAACAAGTAACATAAATGTACGCAATTATACGGAAAGTGTACCCTTCAAACCTAATAATACGGCAAATTTTTGTCAACCGTACTGAAATATATAGGAACGTACAGCAATGTACCCTATAAACCCTAAAATCCCCTCTTATAATAACCCTAAGCAGTACGAATATGTACAAACATTGCACGTAAATATACGAAAAATGTAGCGCAGTTGTACTGAAATATACGAAATTGTACAGCAATGTATCCTCCAAACCCTAAAATTAATATCCCTAACAAGTACGGAAAATACGGCCACTGTACGTACATGTATGAAAAGTGATCGGCAGTTATACTGGATATACGGAATTTAAGGAAATGTACTCCTAAAACCCTAAAAATCATTTATATAACCCTAGAAAGTACGGACATATACGGACACTGTACGAAACTATACGAAAAATGTACGAGTGCAATGGAAGGTACTTTATTATGCAAAGTCAATAATATAATACAGTATGTTATAAAGTACTATTGTATGCATACTATATTTTTTTGAAGTTATTGCCGATATGGAATTTGTTGGTCTCAGACCGATATGTCGGAGCCTCTGACCGTTCGATAACCGATAACTATCGATAACCGATAACTATCGGTATCGGTGTTATCGCGATAAGTTTTTACCGACTATTTTCATACCAACATTACCGTAGTTTTAGGGGCCTTTCATATCGACCCAATAGGATCGTCGTTATCGACTTCAAAACATAGTTCAAAAGTAGGTGAAAGTAGGCCCATACAATATGCCTATTGTATGTAAAACATACAATATGACCTTAAGACCCATATTGTATTGGTCGCAAAATGAAAAAAAATAGTAACAGGGTTGAGTTGCACATCGATCGGTAGAGAACTAAACGTCATGTCTAAATTTTGAAAAACATTCGGACAAAAAAAATAAAATCTGTGAGTTTTGAGGTATTTTTTATATATACCGTCAGATTTGGACGATCGGATGGTCGCTGATCAAAGTAGCGATGTAAGAAGATCACATGAAAAGCCCATAACATAACTCATCCTACGCTGTGTCAGTTCGTTGAAATTTCGTCCAGCGACGTGCGCTGTACTATGATCATAAGTCAGATTCGTACGCTCGTACAAAAGTGTGCACAAACGCACACACAGTATGCCTACTGCGCGAGTTTTGTGCCAAGTTTTGTGCGCCTACCAAAGGCCTACCATAAAAACGCCTACTTTTGAACTATGGTAAGAATCGATGTTGATTGTCATTATTAATGTTAGAGTTCATGTTAGTTGTCATAATTAATGTTAATATTTATGTTAAATGTCACAGGTACTGCTGATTGTCTGATTGTCGGAATTAACGTTACATTACATTGTCAAAATTAGGGTTCGCATCACATAGTCAGTTCATCACGCAACAAGAGCGTTGTACGGACCTGATTGCCGGAAAGTGTTTAACGGAGCGCAACGCGGGACGGCATATTCCGAAGGCGATGCGCGGTAACGATTGGTGCGTTTCCAAATGATTACACCGTTAGCCATATTTTTAGAGGATATCCTCCGTCAAATATTTTGTAGTGGCGATCCACTTGTCCGAAAGCACATGGCATATACGCGTTGTAACGTTGTTATCGCTTGTCTATCATGGATCGTATCGTACGGATCATATCGTAATTTACAAAATTACCATTTGAAACCGTCCGATTGGATTAAGTGTAACCGTCCAGTTTGTGACTATCGTCCTCCTGAGGTCAGTACTGTAGCCACAAAATGGATGGATTGAGCGACTACGTCTAAAAGGCAAATATCGGACGGCCGATGTTTATTTATGCGTATATGCTTCAAGAATCTATGGAAATCTTTAGTAACCGTCTTCCACTCCCTTCCAGCCTCGTCATACCGGAATTGTAGCACCTGGCTGGATCGTACCGGCTTCAGACGATTTCGTACGAATAATCATTACAGATGCTGCCCTAGTCCAAACTCGGTATATCTACCGGCTTTTCCAAAATAGAAACGACGGCACCGCTGAGCGCTACACCGCGAATTGCTATTAGAGTTAGGGTGCGTCTCCATGTGCCTAAGTAAGGGTTTAATTCTGTCGTTTTCCTGTAAAACTTAGAGCCGTACCGCGTAAGTTTCAACCGTACAAAAAAATAGAGAAAATGAAAAGTACATTTTGCGTCATCGTCGAATTTAAGATGTACTACATGTTGTCGTTTTGTGTTCTTCGACCCACGGCCACGCCAAAAAACGTCATCTTCAGACTTTTCTTTAAAACACACGGAAGATGTGATTTAAAACAAAGAATTTTCAAAAAACAAATAGAAGCACGTATTCGCACGTGTAACAAATTTTCAAAAAAAATCAAAAGAATTCAAGCGACGACGAAAAGTGCACGATCCGCTATGTTTTGTCCGTTTGCGTTCAAGTACGGATTTTATTTCGCCAGGGGTCTCAAGATTCGATGCCATTTCACGTCGAGCGGACAAGAGACGCAAAGTCAAAACGCATCTTCTTCAACCGTGTAACGGCACAGGCTGGATGGCGGTACGTCTACAATGTCACGAAAACTCATGCGACGTCACAAGCAGTTACAAAAAATAACGTGCGTCATCACAGATTGTACACTGTCGACAGTCGTCACGGGCATTGTCGACGTCTACAATTGTCACGCCTTTAAGTGACAACTTCGTTTGGTACACATAGGGACACCCGAAATCCGGGTCCGCCGGATCTGCGCTAAAAAACAAAGTAAATTCTCTAAGTTTCAAGTACATGGAGACGCACCCTTAATGTTATTTTTGCTTGCTGCTATTGGTCGCTGTCGCAGAGTCCACATTGCAGAAAATACGGGCGGCTTTTGTGAACAAAGGGGATTTTCCGGAGATCGTATGCGGCAGTAATGATATAAGATGCGACGAAGTTTCGCGTCGCGTGATTCGGGTGTGAGTGTTGCTGGGTGCACTCCCTCGTCTCCGAGGGTAAAAGAAGGAAAAAATGTAAAAGAGAAGAAATAGAGAAACAATAAAAAAAAATGGGAGAGAGAGAGGGAGAATAATAAAAGAGAGGGAGAGAGAGAAAAAAAGGAAAAATGAGAGATAAGAAGAAGGAGAGAGAGAAAAAAGGTAAAAGAGAGAGCAAAAGGAACAGGGATGGAAAAAGGGAGAGAGAAAAAGAGTTAAAAGAAGAGAGAGAAAGAGAAAGAGAGACACAAAAAAAAAGAGGGAGAATAAAAGAGAAAAAATGAAAGAAAGGGAGAAAAATAACCAAAAAGAAGAGAGGGAGAGGAGAGGTAAGAGGAAAGAGGGAGCTAGAGCGAAAGAGAAATAAAGGAAAAAAATTAATGAATAAGAGAGGGAGATTTGCACTTCATCCGCACTGAGTTTTGCATTGAATCCGCACTGAATCTCGCACTGAATTGGCATTGGAATTATGCAGACCGAATTTCAATGAATTTCGAGTCATAGGCTGCAAGCTCTCTTTGTTGTCCATGACTTCGCACTTTATCATGCATTGGATCCGTACTGAATTTCGCACTGTATTCTTCCTGAAAATGCACTAAATTCGAACTGGATTTTGAACTAAGCGTGCACTAAACTTCAAATCATGGCCTGCGTGCACTCCTTCCTATCCATGATTTCTTACTGAACTTGCACTGAATTCGCACTGAATTTGCACTGGATTTCGATTCATGGGCTATACTGGACACTTTCTTGGCCATGAACTCGCACTAAATTATGCAGTGGATCCGCACCGAAATTTGTACTGAATCTGCCCTTAAGTTCAATCCACTGTCTTTGTGCCCCTCTGCCATGTGTGCTGAGCCGGATTGCGGGGAAATAACGAGGCTGGGGGAAGGAAGGAGAGGGAAGAAGGGGAGCTAGAATACTCTCTCATCTACCAATGGGAGTGGGTTTCGAAGACGTAGCTTACAAGGAACTGGGGGGACTATTTCTCCGGAGATTGGTAACCTCACAGAACTCCAGTATTTGTGAGTGCACATCAACCTCATATACAGTCGCATTAGTAATACGTTTGGTGGTATTTTTTTATGAATGGGATGAAAACTGTTAACAATGTTAGTATTTTCCAAAAGTCTTATCTCACATGCGATAATATAAGTGATGCATTTGGTGGTGTTTCCCATGTGAAACGGATAAAAATGTTAACAATGATAATAAATTTCCAAATGCCTTGATTATTTGAGTCATACTTGGCAAAGGTGGAGCAAGTAGGAGGGAAAGGAAAAGTCAATTATTCTCACTAGGGTGTGGTGGCTGAAAGCAATAAAAAGTCAAATATAAAAAGTAGATGATTTCAATTTACAACGTTTTGAAGGAAACTCAATGTGTTGGAAAATACGAAATTCCATCTTTCTACCCAAGGCGGGAGGGGCGAACGGTGCTTATTAGAAGCAAAAAAAAACGAAGAAAATATTATTTGTTTGACATGGACAAGTGCAAAGTTGGATAACGACAAATAATGGGTTTGCAACGTAATCATATTTTTTTTTGTTTTTCACTGTTAATAATTTTATGGTCAAGTACAAAGTTT
This sequence comes from Zygnema cylindricum, assembly GCA_037447655.1. Taxonomy (NCBI): domain Eukaryota; kingdom Viridiplantae; phylum Streptophyta; class Zygnematophyceae; order Zygnematales; family Zygnemataceae; genus Zygnema; species Zygnema cylindricum. The sequence goes on along the minus strand of JBBHKE010000172.1, from coordinate 45,515 downwards.
GGCAATTGTAATGTGCTTGTCAAGATTTTTTCTTGTTTTTTATTTATTTTGAAATGGATATCACCTAAAAGGCGCGTGGGAGGTTTTGGGGTGTGGATGGGGTGCCGTAGTGCTCTATCTGGCAATTTTTTGAATGGAATCATTCCATCGTCCATCGGTCGACTATCAAAACTCAAAAATTTGTGAGAAGCATTACCTGCCTACTAAATTAATAAAAAAATAAAGAATGAATAAATAAGAATTCCTTGAGATAAAAAAAAAAAACAAGATATTGAAATGCATATTGTGATGAATCGTTAGTGTTTGAAACGTGTCAAGCATTTTTCAATCTACCTTTCGGCAAAAGTGAGGGGGAGAGAGAGGGGAATGATGCACCATGGGTCGAGTCTAATGTCTTAGCAGCATTTGAAAAACTAATCAAATGTTTTATGTTTCAACGTTTGTAGAGTTATGTTTTGAAGATTGGCGTTTTATGAGCTAAGGAAATCCTTAACTATATTTGTTTTATGTAACTGGTATTGACTACAATTTAACTGGGAGGTGTTGGCATGTGATGTGTCGCAGGTTTCTAGATGACAATAATTTGAGTGGGAGTATTCCATCATCCATCGGCCAACTGACAACCCTCAAAGAGTTGTAAGAGACATTCCAAAAGTACTCATAGCATATATATTTTAATTACTCGATATGGGGAAAGTTTGAATTAAAAGATGGGACGTAAAAGGTAGGGGCTAGGTGGAGATAGGCGAGGAGGAAAGGTTTTCAAGCATCTAAAATCCAATCATAAACATCAAATGTTTTTAAGGTCCATCATTGCAATATTTGAAAAATGTTTTGAAACCTACGAGGCAAATTTTTCTCATCTTTGTTCATTTTTGTTTAATTGGTTCAAATGCAAGGCTGGTGCAGCTCTCTAAGTTTTAACAGTTTGAGTGGAATCATTCCATCATCGATCGGTCTATTGACATCGACCACTTTTTTGTAAGACAAATTATATTCGAAAAAATGTGTTATGTTAAATCTTTGATTTACATTATTGAATGAACGAAGTTCCCGATGAAGAGGGTGAACCCAAAAAATATGGGTATAAAACTTGTTCTTGTAATTGTGATGTATTGATAGAAAACTGTTTTTTCCAAACATTAACGCTAACTGCAAATATGTAAGGGGACAATAGGTAGCTAAGATCGGTTTTGTCTCACCAACAATTGAATCCCAATCGCTTCATGATATGGGACACCAAAATTTGATACTTCCTCAAATTTGCGAATTTGCGACTTCGAATCCTAAGGCGTTGTTACACGTTTCGCGTTAAGCATATAAAACTTCGATAACACTTCATAATAATATTTTGCCTGGCTTAATTTGATGTCGTCGATCTCATAACTTATCATTTCCATCCCCAAATATATCGAACCTCTCCAAGGTCGGTCACTTTGAAATGTAGATATTGTTTTGGAAAACTATGGACTCTCAGCGATGAAGATAATCTCGTCGCTGGAGTAGCGATGACCAGCGACGAAACAATTTTACCGACGTAACAAGAATTCCACGCGAACATGAATTTCGTGCGCACTAAATGAAACACTAAGTTACGGTTGAAAGTCAACGCGAATTTTACGGACTGGTCGGCGAACAAATACCTTATTGGTGTAGAAAAAGTCGGTGGTAAACTTACCACCAAGTATACTCTGTCGTAGTGCGTAGTAGTGCTTAAAATAGTACTGTACAGTTTTTAGCGTAAGTGACAAACCAGGGTTATCTGTAGCAGGAGATTGTACTCTAGATTAATTGTACCAGATAGTGGAACCGACAGTACGATAGTGCGCCCACAGTGATCTTATTGGTAGTTAGGAAATTAGATAGGCGTAGTGGTATAAATTAGGACTTAGACATTTGGAAAATTAACTTGTACAAGTTCACTAAGTAAAGTGACATTTAAGTTGTCTTTGTGTGCATGTCACTTTGTGACTGATCAGAGTTTTGATCAGAGTTTGTGCTTGAAACTCTGTCAGTATACTGTGTTAAGTGTGAGCTAGTGTGAGCTCTAAGTGAGCTGTGTTGTAAGCCTAAGTGGCTTTTGTAGTACTAAGTATAAGCTGGTCAAAGTTGGCCATTTGTGTGGTATTTTTTGGGTTGCCTTTTGCTGAATTAAATGGGTGACCCTGCAGCTTCTGGTAGTGTCCCTGTTGCAGCAGAGCAACAGTAGACGCATATGTCTTTTCAACTCTTTAGCATTCATAATAAAGTCATCCACATATACGGAGAAAATCATTTGATTCGCTCCCTCTCCTTTTGAGTACCATCCAAAATTTGAAGTCGGACGTAAAAATCGTTGTGATGGCGAAGGTACCATGTTTGAAGAGCTTTCAACTTGTTGAAATCCATTGCATACGGCCGATCCTTCTATTTTACGACTTCGCTCGAGGCTCCAGTTTTTGTTTTAATGACCCATTTGGCATCGTTAACCTTTTTTCCTTCCCGTAAGTCTACTTCAAAAGTGCGATTCTCAACGTTCGATGTAAATTCCTTCTCCCATGCTAATCACAAGAACTTCTTGCTTCGGGGTAGGATTGGGGGTCTCCGGCATGAATCTCACACAATGATTGTTATAATATAAGATTCGACTTTTTCGAATCGGATCTGTAATAATGAGCATTTGTCACTTCCCCTCCTTTCCGATCAAAAGATAGCCGAGCTGGTTTTTTTCCTTTTATTTTCACAATTACTTCGTCGAACGAAAGTGTTAGCCTCTTTGACATGTTCTTCGAGATTTATAAACAGTGAACTAGGTTTGAAAACTCTCCGATTTTTTTGAGTGTACGAGGATATTCGGGAATGGTGAGAGGCATCAATTTGAGTTAATTAATTAATTCGAATTAATTACTTCGAGTGCCAAAGTCGATTTTGGATTTCTCCTTCAATCTAGATTTCAATGGCTTCGAGTTGTCAATGGAATCTGGCTCAATGTCAAAAGCTGAATCGCCTATGTTCAATGTTTTTTTTGTTTTTTTTCTTTTCGTGAATGTCTCAATTTCAAACAATTCGTGAAAATCAAAATTCTTTTTTAATGTTTCGGACATTTAGATTGCACATTTTAAATCCTCATGAAATTCTACATTGCGAGTCTTCCACAATGTGTCGATACAAATTTCCCTTCGAGCTATATCCAACAAAAAATTCGTGCCCAAACGGGGCTGATTGTGATCTGTAGAATATGGCGACGGGGAGCACTATACCTCCCGCTTGTGGGGGCGCGTAAGAGTAGGAGCTACACCGCCCATCGTTATTAGTGTTAATAACGCTAATTGTGTCGCGACTTTTTTTGGCCAAAATTCACAAAATAGAGTTAACAACATTATTTAAGGAAGTGGACTAGAATCCGCCACGTCACCTTGCACTAAATTAGTATTATTCATTCTAATTTCGCATTAACACTAATTTTTCTTTAACACTAATAACGATGGGCGGTGTAGTGGAAATCCGAAAAAAACTAACAGGTTAACTACCAAAAAATAGATAAACTCTACTTGAAAGTCTTGTGTCCTATTGCATTTATGTGTCTGATAAGTATTAGTAAAAACATATAACATGAAATTAACAATCATAATGAAATGTGTAATATCAGTCAAGCAATAATACATACCTTAAAGGTGAGAGATGTTGAAAAGGTAGTAGGGAAAGAGTGGAATATGAACGCTCTTGTAAAGAGCACTCGTTGGCGGGCAAACGGACGCGCGATTGAGGCCAAATCGAGGGTGAAATGGCCAAAATAAGGGAGTCAACCAAATCTTGCGGACCCAATAAGATCACCGAAAGGGAAGTAAACGAGCTAAGTGTGAGTCTTGAAGAAAGGTGTTTGAGAATCCTTTCTTTCTAGAACTTACACGGTAATTATTGGTAGCGAATACGAAAAGAAAAAGGCAAAGAACAAAATAAGGGAGACTGTCGAAGTTGACGGACCCAATTACGCCAAAGAGAGTGAAAGTAAAGAGGCGTTTTGGATACCAGAAAAAAAGTTGTTAAAAAATCTTTCTACTGTCTATTTGCACGTGGAAATTGGCGTCAGAAAATGCGAAGAAAAAGGCAAAAAAAAGAATGAAGGTGGTCGATTTTAAGTGAGCTCCAAAAAAAAGGGAGAAGTAAACAGCCTGATTTTAATGCCTTCCGTAAACAACCTGATTTTGATTTTGATGCAAGAAGGCAGGGCGTGCAAAAATATTGCAAAATCTATTGGGCCAAAGGTAGGAGGAGAAGGTCACAAAGAGAGAGAAGAAAAGCGGTCGGATCTGGAAGATGCAAAGGTAAAAAAGAGAGAATGTAAAGAGATGATTTTGCCACCACCAGAAAGGGTTTTGAAAATGCTATCTTTGGACTACCTGCACGCTAAATTTTGCGTCAGATATGAAAAGAAAAGGCCAAAAAACCCCAGCAGAAAACCATGGCCGAAGGTTCTGGAAGGAGAGGTGAACAGCTTTGAAAAGGCTTTATACGAAAAGAATGAAACAATGGTGTTGAATACTCGTACGCGTAAATTTTGCATGAAGTCGAATGGTTAATTTTGTCACTAGAAGGCCGGGTACTCTCAAAAGCATTTCTTTTTATGAAATGCGTTGAAAAGAGTGGTTATTATCGATATTTTACCTTCAACTACACCGCCAATCGTTATTAGCGTGGGAGTTTGATTAGCGTATAATAATAATTACAGTGGTGTACGCTATTTAAGAATTTGAAAATTTTGGAAAAAAATCATACATTCTAATTGTTTGATTATGGTAATTTGGATCTTTGAAAAAAAAAATGTCGGTCGCAAACATGCTTACACTAATATAGGTCTCCGTACAAAATATGACAAATCGTACACAAATCGTACATTCACACGGTCGAATCGTGGCTGTCGGACGAATATGTGGGAACGGGATTTTTTACGACCTGGTTTTTTTTCCTTTTTAGAACGCACATTCTCATGCGTCTGCGGTTACTAAAACTAATTTATTGTAATTTTTAACTTAAAAAGGTACATTTATGTACGGTCTGACACTGACCGTACACAACTCTATTTAAGAGACAACGCACTGAAAATAACCCTAAATAGAATAAAGAAAAAAATAGAATGAACTACACTAATGGAGAATAAAAATAAAAAAAAAGCGGGATGGAATTAGTGTACACAACGCTAATAACGATTGGCGGTGTAGAGAGTAGGAAGGGTTTTTTTTAGTATTGTGTATCGGTTCAAAATTTATAGCGATAACACCGATACCGATAGTTATCGGTTATCGAACGGTCAGAGGTCTCGATATATCGGTCAAAGACCAACAAATTCCATATCGGCGATAACTTTAAAAAAATATAGTATGCATACAATAGTACTATATAGCATACTGTATTATATTATTTGCTTTATATAGCGTGGTATGCGGTATAAGGTATCTGTTCCGTAACTGTTTAACTAAAATCTATTGTGGGCAACGCAGCACATAAACGTCAATAAATGTAAAACAAAACTTTATAGTTCTAAAACTAGAGTATTGAAACGAACAAATTAAATTACATTGTAAATTTTTAAATCAAACTTTTTCGAAAAACTTACGTACAGACGAACAGATCAAACGAGCTCATCTGTCAGACTGCCGCCATTTACTGCAGCCTACTGCCGCCATCTTTTGACGATTCAGGGCCACTTATTTGAGGAAATATTAGTTTTTTTGCAAAATAGTAAAAATATATATTTATTCATTGCGATTTTTTACCGAAATCGGTGGGAAGGGGGTCCTTGGCGCGTCCCGGGAATAACAGGTACAGCAGAGTGTACTTGCCGTATATTTATCTGTACGGTCCGTACAGATATCGCCAATAGTTATCGATATCGGTGTTATTGCCGATAATAACCGATAAATATCGGTAATTTATCGGCGATAACACCGATAACGATATATCGTACCAATATATCGATTATCGGCTACCCGAAAAAAAGCCCATATCGGTTATTGGCAAATCCTTACAGATACACAACACTAGTTTTTTTCCGTTGTTTTCACAGAAAATGGGACTTGTAACAAGAAATTTTACGCCGTACGAAAAATGGGCAAGAACCAAAGTACATTTTGCGTCTTCTTGAAATTTTGAACGTACACCGATTTGGCATTTTTTTCTTTTTGACCCACTTCCACGTCATGCCAGCTCAACTTCACACTTCTAATAAAAGCGACTCCTGAGGTGATTTTATTAAAAGTAATAGTCGATGATGAATAGGAAAACGTTATCGCACGCGTCAAACGTTTTCGAAAATTTTTGCACGAGGGAGAGTACACGCTATTTTTTTCCCTGCTCGTCACGCGCATGTACGTAGTAAATGACAAGCGTATACAAAAAAAAAATCGTAGATGTCTCAGACCTTTACGCCGTCCTCGTCTCTCCCCCTTTTTTTCACTCGACGGCTCCTCTTTCTGGCTTCTCTATATGAAATACAACAATAATGGTATCATCTGAAAGAGATTTTTTTTTTTTTTTTTTTTGAATATATTTTGTAGTAGATGGCTTATCGAATGATAAAAGACAAAAAAAAAAAAATCGAAAAGCAATGGCTGATATTTTACGTAGTAATGACGTCACAAGGTAGCATGACTGCGCAACGTCACAAAACTCTAAACATCTACAATGTCACAAAAAACTCGCCGCCTACAACCTCCGCCGTTTTTGTAGAAGTCAATCAGTTTTGTGAAGATTCGTGGTCGTCAACATTTCGCTTCGTAGTCTGTCGCACCTTTTGTAGACATCTACGATTGTTACATGTTTTAAGTGACGAAGGTCCAAGGAATGATTCATTCTTGGGCATTGAAGCACTTAGAAAAAGTACACCAGAAAATCTGCGCTAAAATTCAAAATAACATTCCAAAGTTGCAAATACGTGGGCACACCGCCTTACAAGTGAAATTAGAATAATTATTGAGAAATCATGCGGTCAACGGTAAACCTAGTTTGTAGAGCTGATTACTATCCCATACAATATCACGTTACACCAAATTTCAATCACAAGTGCTTGCTCTTTGCCTCGCGTCGCAGGGTTTAAGAGAGAGCGTTTAGCAGTTCATTATTTCTGCAAACCTCTTTCGTCACGAAATTTTTGTCTTCCTTTCAGCTTCAATTTTTCTCGCCCTTTTTCACAGAGCTTGGTGATTAGATGATTTAGTACACAAGTACATGGTATGCGATTGAACATTTTAAATTAACATTGGTCGATGTGAAAAATCTTTCACAATTTTCAATATCCTAATTTAACTTGAAAAACCACACACCACACAATTTAGAGTTAACAGTATCACGATAGCCCCCCGTACAAAATATTAATGTTGGCCATACAACTACAGAAACCTCCTGATGGATCTTCAACCTAATAGTTACTTTTCGTGAGAAATCGGAAACCATAAGTATGACAATAAGAAAATATAGAACAAATACAAAAGGAGAGAAGAAACGACGAAAAGATGATCTACCTCGGTTTTTAAAGAGACACTTTTCATCAAAGAAAAGTTTAAATAAAGCAATTGTGATGACATCACTCTAAAGAGAACTTGAATCTAATGAGGCGTCCTAACATGATAAATTCTATCTAAAATTTTAGCGAAAGCAACAGAAAAAGCCGCATATACAATGACTAAAGAAAATTGATTAGAACAAATTCGAAGCGAGGAAATATGACATCATATGCTCATTCGATTATCACAAAAATGTTAAAATGACATCATATATTCATACAAACATATAAGATAGAACAAATAAGAGAAATTGATAAGATGAAAACTCAGTTTATGAAATCATTACAAACACAAAATAGTACTTTTTTATGGGCAACACATCCTATTATGGGGAAAAAATAGTAAAAGAGGCTCAAAATATCTTAAAAAAAGTATTAACAAACAACTAAGAGAAACCCACAGACATGTTGAACAGTTTACAACCTAGAGAAACCACAAGTGGTCATATCAACCTAAGGGGATATACATAACATTTGTCAACTTTGGAACCACCTTTGAAATTGCGAGACAGAAATAACGAAAACAAAAATACCAAAAAACGATAATAACTAAGAGAACATGATTTCAACATGAACAATTACAGAAACGATACCCTCTTCCGGATCCGAAAAAATCCTATGATACCAAACCTTTTTAGCAATACCCGTAGTGCCGTTTCACTTTAATGTTTTTTATACATCAACGGGATTTTAGAGTCAACACCTTTACAAATCTTTTGCCCTTCTTCGAAGCTCATTTAATTCTGCCTCGATCTCCAAATCTTTTACCGAGATTCCGGAACTGACAGCTGGACTGCTTCTACCGGGCGGTAATTCACCTGATTTCTGGTAAAACATAAAAAGACAAAAAGGGGGACAGAAAAAGGATCACGAAGAGTCCATCGGAAAAAAAAAGGAAACATCACATAAAATCAGGCAAGTGAATAGGAAAGGAAAAAACACACAAAACAAAAGACAGACAAGAAAGAATGCAGAGTTCCCTTGACATGAACCTTTCACTGGAAAGGCTTGGAGGCACAGTTCTTATGATTCAAGCTTAGATTTTGTCTACAAAATTGTATAAACATAGTCACAAAACAAGACCTTTTGTTTAGATCCTTGTGAAACTCGACTTTGTTTAATTCTTATGTCCCTTGGTTTTCCTTATACATAAAACGATATTAGTAATATTTAGAGAGGCTCAAGTAATAGCAATGGAAATATAAAAGTTTTAGCGGGAATATAATTAATAACGAAAACTGTTTAGCGAAGTCATACCTTCAATGAGGTTTCCCTCGACTTTGTAAATTTGCTTATTTATAGGAAAATATCAACACTTAGAGCTAGAGTTGTGGTTCTTGGATATTTGTATAGATCGCTGCACGGTAGTAGAAAGTAGATTTTTAAAATGTATTGGGAAACACACAATACATTTCCATAGAAACCTATACATTATGTCTAAACTAAGCTTATATAATTTTCTCCTTTCTAAAGGCTTGATAAAAAGTGACCAAAAGTATCGAAAGGATGTCTTATGATATCAAACCTTTGGTAAGTCCAACATGTCCCTACATTTTGTTTAGCAAGCTGTCAAGGCTGACACGTTTTCACAGTACAGAACATTACTGTACTGTGATGAATTCCCGTGCAAAAAAAATCCGTGTACCAAACCTTTGACTTTAAACCTGGAGGTATAATTTTTCATACTTCGTCCGCAGCACTGACGTGCAAAAAAATATTTGGCCAAAATTTTGCCAAATATATTCTCTCTTCAATTTATGTACTAATTACGTCCTAGGTTCAGTGCACTTATTGTTGATTTAACCCCAGAATACCTCAATACACTGAGTTCACAATATATCGAACGCGACCTCCATCAATATACAACATTACTTGTGGAGTCTTAATAAAAGTGATTGAGATTGAATTGCAAAATTTTAATTAACACGGGTAAGTTTAATGATGATTTTTCTGTCATACCTTTGAAGAGCCGAGCATATCCCTTTTCAGAGCTGCTAAATCATCATCCACATCTCCACTCTCCAACATGGCAAACTGAATCGCCCCATCCATCCCCATTTCAACATTAAAAAAAACACAAAATCGCGTAGCAAAAAAAACATGTTTTTTCACGTGGTTTAAGGCTTTTAAGGGTGTCGCAGATGTGCTCAATTTCATGCCACCTAAACAGCAGTGGAGAGTAAAGAGGATAAAAAAATAAATACATAGATAAATAGATACAACAGGAATGGTGATATGTGAGAGAGAAAAGAAACAGAGAAAAAAACAACTAAGATTGAAAAAAAAATATTGAATGAAAATCTTGTTCCTTCTTTAGGAAGATAATCCAGGGCAACAAAAGGTCAAAAAATGTACAAATGCACAAAATGTTATGCCCACAACTGAGAAAATCTATAAACTACAGCTTTCGGATCATAAATGGCCTCAAGCTGTGGAGTTGAACATGGAAGGGCGACTATTTCAACTCCTAAAAACTACCAGAAGGTTGGTAAAAAGAGTTCGTCACAGCAGAATTAAAATATCTAATAATAAACATACCATGGAATAATTTATGCTATTAACACTGATAGCCATGGGCAGTGTACCCTATCGAAAGAAGTTTCATGTAAGGTGAAACGTTTCTCACCTTCCCGGCCAGATCATCCTTTGAAAGCTCATTAACAGCCTCTGATTCAGCCTCCAATTGAAGTACTGCCACCGATAAAAACAAATACAAAAATGAAGTAAGGGGACAGGTAATCGACCTCGAGAATCAACCTCCACTGTTGATCCCATGGAAAAATCGAGAATAACTTCTTGCCATCTAAGAGTGGACGAGGAATTTAATTCAACAATTGCACAACAACGAAAATGATGTTTATGAAAGCATTTCGTAGAAAAAATAATGAAAGAAATCAAAGTTGCGATGATCTCCAGTGATGAACAAGTGAATAACAGCAAACATCAGTAACATCTAACATCCATTTAGTTGCTTTTCTTAAATGACTTCATTTCAAGCTATTACTCACTCAATGATCCCTCAACCCTGAAAAGAACTTGGCAAGGCGCCTCGCCGCAAACAGACTATGTCACCAAAAACTTGACTTTGAGAAAGATGTCAAAATTAACGATCTTTAGATATCTGTATGTAATCGACATCTTTGCAGGTAATCAGAATTCCAATATTTGATACAACATGTGCCACACTTAAACACATACTGCTCCTTTGTCTCCTACAGGCAACTAATACTAAACAATTTCCCTCACCTTTCTCCTCCATCTTATCAAATGCAGCAAGGGCTGAGCTTGTGTTGAGTCCACTCAACATATCGTTCACCTTCTGTGCAGTCCTGTGGCATCAAATTACAGTTCAAAAACACCAGCACAATCAACACTTGTATAAACATTCAAGAAAACACAAGCGCATTGCTGACATCTAATGAAAACATAGCTCTTTAAAAAGAAACCGACAAGAAAGACCAATGATAGGTAATAATAGCAATTAAGTACAATCCATTGAAAAAGATCCAACTGTGCTGTTATGATGATGGAGAAAATGTGAAGAAAAGAGAATTTGAAAAGAATTTGAAAAAAAAGAAAATTTGAAGAGCATTTGAAGAAAATTTTGTAACATACTTAGCAGACTGGGCCCGAGCTTTAAGGTTATCCTTCTTAGATTTCGCCTCTTGGATTTTACTCTCCAACAACTGTGACCACAACAAAAAACAGCATTTCACAACTTTAAACATTATTAATAAACCAATATTAATAAACCAATCAGCTGTAAAATTGATCTCTTCTTTAAGCAAACTTTCTAACAAGCCTCAATAAATAAACAAAGTAACTTTGGAGTCGATAAAAAAACATGGCACTTTCAAAAAAATAAACGGAGAACCTATTATCCTCCAAACAACAAAAAAAGCATACCCTTGTGTTGGCAATCAGCTTCTCCACCACAGATTTTTGCTGCTCCACTTGAGAGCCTAATGCTTTAGCATTGTCCTGTATCAAAATGCAAAACATAATTTATTCATTTAAGACATACTCTTGAACTTACAGAAAACCTAAATAAACACGTGTTTCACATGTTTTCAAAAGAGTGCCTCTTATACCATAAGGTCCACCCCCAGGAACTGAATATAATAGGGGTCTTACCTGAGGTCAATGAGATCAACAACAGTGGTCGACAAAAGCACAACAAATAATAAACATGGTCAGTTACTAGTTCAAGAGACTGGTCAAATGTACAGATGTAACACGTTTTCACACCATTCCATTTTTTAGAAAAAAATGTTGCTGCGGTTAGTTCAAATCCCATAAACGTCGATGACTAAAAGTTCAATTTCGAACGGACCGAAAGTAATTATTGAATCAAATTGAAGGGTGAATCTACTAGATACTATTCATATATGTTGGGGCCAAACCATACCTCGAAGTCCTTTCGCCTCTTAAGAGCTTCCTTTGCAAGTAATTCGTCCCCTTTCTCCAAAGCCAGTTTTGCCCTTCTATACCTGTTGTTCAAAGCCAGCGAAAATCAAATTAAGACCTTTAATCTGGTTTTATGCTATTTCAAAACATACAAATATATCATACAAAAAATATTAGCACTAAAACCTGTGGGCACAGAAACACGATACAATTAACGAACCATCCATTTAATGCGAACAAAAATTAGCTCACGTAAAGGTCTCACAGCCATTTACCACTTAGCCCCTTCAAAAAAGACCCCCTCCTTATCTTATCTTGCAAAAAAGACCCCCTCCTTATCTTATCTTGCTTAATATGCATAATGTGTTCTTTATATATATATATATATATATATATATATATATATATATATATATATATATATATATATATATATATATATATATATATATATATTTTTTTTTTTTTTTTTACCAGTCATCAGAATTTTGCTGGGCCTGCTTGTAACGATTCTCCAGTTGCTTCTGAGATGCAAGCACCTACAAAAATCCGATAAACAGGCCACCGTTAAATTTGTTTGAGTTAAATCCTAAAACCCATAGCCATCAAATCAACTTCTTTGAAAGTCTTCGTCCACTTAAACCAGAAAAATGAAAAAAAAGATCTCACCTACTCAAGAAGCCCAACGTGTATCATCACAAAAATAAGCAGGTTTTATACAAAACTGAGTAGGTTTTATTTTAAATCACTAGGACAAATAGCAATTCTATTCTCTAGTTGTTTTTAGGTGGATCAGATATTAAAAAAAGAAAGTTCAAGCCTCCCTACTCGTCCATCTATAATAATTTAAAAGCTAGAAATTAAATAAGTCTTCCATCACAAGGAGACCACGCACAGATCACATTATTACCACTTCAAATATGCCCTGTTACATACATAGTCCTAAGTCAACGCCACAAAGAAAAGACAGTTTTCCTCATACGTAAAAGACATTCGCATTCTAAACTTCTTGTTTAACAGCAAGGGTCACTAGCAGGTTTCTTCCATTTGTGAAAAAGAAGATCTCTCACTTCCCAACTCCATCCACAATTAAATACTCATCCGTAATAAACTTTCCAATGATGATAATTCAGAAGGAACAACCAAAATAACTCATGAAACCTCAGGCATACAAATGCTCCCAATATCAAACAGGAATATGAGTTCAACATCTCACGCTCACCTAGAAAAATGTGAAAAATAGAACTAGCCCATACAAAATATTAAAGCATAGCAGTATAACAATTCTTGATTATGCGTAACCCTCCTTAAAACATACAAAAACATATTCCGATGAACAACCAAGAAACAAAAAGATCTGGTAAGAAAATAACTCGTCACATCACACCACGGCAAACAGCGATTCAGATCACATCATGTCACATCACGAGTTGCAAACCTGTGCAGATGTTTGACGAAGCTTGATAAGGTCTTCGTTCATTTCCTCCACAGTTTGGTCAAGGAGCTTCTCAGGATCCTCCACCGCGCTAAGTGCTGCATTTGTGTATGACTGAACACAATTCACCAAACAGATTTTAATGAACCTACTGATCACGAATGGGGTAATAAGTTTAAGTGACCCTTCTGGATAACATAAAATGAGCAGTTTATACAAAGTACTACCAAGGCATTTGATAAAAATGCTCGAGCAACCAATGAGCACAAAAACAAAAATGTTCAAAACACCATAATATCTACATGTGCAATCATTTATTCGTGTGGGAATGGAACATAAGAAAACTAGTAAAAAATGAGCATCAGTCATCCAAGAGGCAAATAAACTATGATAGAGGCTTACAGCCAGCCTAAACGCTGCAAAGAAAATTATTCAATTGCATAATCATTGCAATTCTCACTCCCATAAGACTAGAGAGTCTAAACACTACTGAGAATTTTAATTAATCATGCTTCAACTGCAATTTTAATCATGCTTCAACTGCAATTCTTACAGAGAACGGGAAAAAAAAACCTCGATGTGATTCATTCCCCTCAAATCTATGACCCATACTGAGAAAATGAAGAGTATCCAAGTGAGATTTTTCAGCCCTTACAACCTAACAAAACAGCAATGTAATTAATTACCCCAAACTTCTTTGCCCCAAAACAAGCGACAGAGTGAAGCATGACATGGTATTAGTCGAGAGAGAAAAAGGGAGAGAGAGAGAGAGTTACCTTCACAATCCGTGCAACCCTATCAAAAATGTTCATTTGTGCAGTAAGAGCTCCTCCTGACATAATCGGGGAGGTAGTTGCCGAGGCTGAGAGTCCCCTGCTGCTTTCTGCCATGAGAAATACACGATTTTAAAATTCAAAAAACAGGCCAAATAATTGACCAACTATCTGTTGGTAATTCTATCAATCAATTTCAAAGTGAGAAAAATGTCACGATTCATATAACATACTAACCACCAAAAACACCACCATTTACTTTTAGCAATGTCAGCCTATTTCGGGAAAAAAAAAAAAAAAAACGTTTTGTCTTGAAACAAGTATTCTAAACTAAATAGGCATAACAATGAAGCAGACAACCTTAATGAACAGAAAAACAGCGTGACAACTTCATTGCAACCACAATATTAATAAATAAATCATTAAATAATCCTGATCAACAATCTTGCATCTTTCCACGCGGGCATAAATGTTAATGAAAAAAAAGGCAATCAAACACAAGAGCAACCTCAAATTTGAAAAGTTCAATGAACTATCCAAAATATAAAAAATTTAGAAGAAACATTACAACATTCGGCACTACTGAACGTAGAGGTTCGGCGTATATCACAAAAGGATTGATGACATAATAGAAATGCCATCAACTTCATAAAAGAGCGAACATGTTTAATGTCATTTCATTTGTTAATCCTTCTCTATAAAAAAAAAATCACAAAAGCAAGACTTTGATTCTTCACAAGAAACATAGCCTCAAATCCTCAAAAACGGAATAAATAGTTGTGAATAAACATCAAAAAATAAAAAAATCGAGTTTAGCAACCACTAGATACACCTCAAACAAACAAACAAGCAAACAAACAAACAAAACAATCAAAGAAAGTTGTCTGAGTTCCACCACATCCTCACAACATCCTCACAGCGTGTCAACTCAAACTAATGCTTCACATAAACTCAAAAAGAAGGAACCAACTCAAAAAGTAAATGGAATCTTACCTCCTCCATCAAAAAAAGAGGTGTGCAGGGATCTTTTGCAAAAACTGCTTGTCATTGAACCTAGCTCGACACGCTGTTGAGGCACGGAAACTACTCTTGAAGAGCTACTTTTCCCAATAGAGTTTTGGAAGACAGCAGGAGCAGCCATGGCTCCTGATGCAGCAAAACTAATTGCAGCCATAGCCAAAAAAGCCCTTGCTAATTACAAGTATTACAAATAAGCTGACAGCAAAGTTAGTTCAACAGAAAACTTACAGCCTGAAATGGAAATATTACTGTATTACTATTTAAAGAAGCTACTGGATTCAAAGGTTGATTATCAAGAGCTTTTCACAAAGAGACTACTGCCTGTCAAGTGCAGTACAGCTTATGAAAATGAGACAAACAAATAAACTGAGTTGGAAATAATTTGACTTCAGCTACATGTAAGACTGCTTGTAAGCTATTTAATAAACAAAACCGCTACAGTTCCTTGCTACAACAATATTGAAACTACAGTAGCGGAGAAATTTGATTCTATGTGGAGTGCCAATTCTACAGAGACTTTCAGCAGTTCACAATTTTGAGATGCTTGCTACAAAAGTATTTGAGATTCGCCTGTAAGCCAAGCTTGAGTGTAACTGGCTATGGAAATTAAGCTACAGTCCGCCTGCTACAAGATTTTGAAGATTTCCCTTGTTTGTATGACTGTATGAGAATGCCACGAAAACGCTACAGCTGCTGCAGCAATATTAACTGGATGCAATGAAATCTAGTTACAACGTGAATCGCTATTAGCGTCAACGTTTTTTCCGCCACTTAGACCATATTTTTCCGTGCACACCTGTCATAAACTAATCCGACGGTTAAAATGGAGCTTGAATATTCCGATTGACGGTCCCCAAAGAAATTATGGACATGTGTGCACCTAGAAAGGGTATTAAAATGCCGGGAAAATATTGACGGTCAATAGCGATTCACGGTAGCACAGTCGATTTTGTTTCGGTCGACAAGCTACAGCTGCCGCTACAACATTGACTGGATGCCTTGATGTGTACGTTTTCGCATGTCACAGATACGATTTTGTACGGAGGCGAATCAAAGTCACGGGCTGACGGACGTCCGTGCATCTTCCAGAAGGCTTTGGGCAAATCCACACTCAAGCTACATTCATTGAATCGCATATGGGAACACTATGTCAAAAGCTCAAAGAAGACAAAATATATCTCGATTTCTGTATGAACTATTTCCATTGATACTAGATTGTTTCTCAAGGGATGAATAACTGATAGTTTCAAGTTTCAACTGTTTCAACAGTTGCATATTGCTCTCCCTGTTCTATGGAGGCTATCGTGATCGTCCGCTCGTCCTGTTTGATTTGCGGATAAATTATTACAGTAATTCATCTCCTTCATTTACGAACGCGATCCTGATCGTCCATTTTGTTAGAGCGCCGGTAAATTCCGTATTTAGGATCCGGTGAAGGAGATTTCTTGACAACTACAGTACAGTAAAGTACAGCAAGGGTATCGAACAAGCCCCCATACAAGTGTGGGACCTTCGGCACCTCGCGCCGACATTCTGCACCTCTTGGGATCGGGTACGAGAAATAGGGTTTTGGGGTTTGGGTTGTTTTTTTAATAAAAAAAAAACAAAAACAGAAAAAATAAACCCTAAACGAGCGGTCGCGGACGTCTTCGGCACCCCGGAGGGCCAAAAAGTTGCAAGATTCAGTACAGTACAGTACACCGTGAATCGCTATTAGCGCTAATGTTTTTTTCGTCGCTTTAAACATCTTTTCTCCGTACACACACGTCGGATTGTGGATCTGACGGTTGCGATTGAAAGGTAGGATTCTCAGCTTCCGATTGGCTGTCTGAAAATGAAAATCGGACAAGTATGTACGGAAAACATTTACACTAATAGCGATACAAGGTGTACTGTACACAGCTCACCGCTCTTAGAATAAAGGAATTACTACAGTACTGTAAAAATGAAATTAGAATGTGTAATATGAATTTACTGTAGGGAGACGTGGTAGATTGTAGTCCACTCTCTTTAAATAATGCTGTTAATACGAGTGTTAATTCGTGTTATAAATTCTAGTAGCAACGAGAGTTCTAGTGCCAATTTTTCACTCCTATGCAATATGTTGCACTCTGAAGAAGAAGATTTCATTTCAAAAATAGCAATGGTGAAACCATTTAAGAACAAAACATGATTGGAACGAAGACACCATATCTATCCATTACCTTATTGAAAGTGATGTACATCTTTGACATTTTCTCGAATTTTATTGGGGGTTACTGTAGTTTGGTCCTCGACAACAAATATGTCATTTGTTGACCTTCGAAAGCGGTATTCGACGCACTATCTTTGTAGAAATTAGAGGAAAAAAGTATACACAAAATTTGAACCTTTCATTTTTCAACGATTGGATAAGATGTTGTAGCACTGTACTATCACGGTTTAGGATACTTATGTTTTATTGATACAACGACTGCATTGTATTGCGAATACAAAAAAAAACTACAATAGTTAATAAATAGATGTACGGCATTGCAATACCCCATTGCATCGTAGACAATCCCGCCCATAGTCTAATGATGAATATCGGATATACATTAAATGGCATGTTTTTGATGGATGGAAACTTTAGAGTATTTTATAAGATTGAAGACCTTTCGGGTATAAGAAGGTTCAATTAAACTGCCTTGTTTTGCACTCTTTTGTGAAAATGTATTTGGTTTTTTGATAAGCTCCATAATTGTCCTATATAGTTCGTATGAAGTAAAACACGAAATGTTGCACTTTTTATCGACAACTCAGTCTCCGATATAACAATGGACCTTTCTTGGATTTTCCAATGTAATGATTACCTTTTTGTGAGATTCTGTTCGGCCTATAATTGGTGTTGCATTAGTAGTACCAAATATAGCTGCATTGTGCATATCGACTTAAAAATGTCGATTGTATCAAGGATGTAAGTTGAGTCTTTTTATGAAGGTTTCATTTTGTTGTGTTGATTGCGTTGAAATGTGAAGTGAAAGCGTAACGGTAATTTTCCCTCGTCGATAAAATTGGTTAATAGTTAGTAGATATTTTACATTTTTGTCTTCCTTCGGTCTGTCTTTTTTGCTTTAATTTTCTTTCCCATTGGGTTTGTGATGTTTTGTTTTGTTTTCATTTCTTTTCTTTTGGGTTTTTAGGGTGTGCGGTTTTTTCTTTACCTTTTTTTCTATCCACTTTCTTTTTCATGACAAACACAGTTAACACAAGCGGAAGAAGCTTAAAAATGCCCAAACACAATTGCCGTTCAAGAAAGAGGATTGGTGGAAGTAATCCGTTTAATAATAGTAATGCAATGTTGTTAGATCGTCAAACCCCACTCTTAAACCATTTGATTTGTGTACTATAGGTGCATCAAAAAGTTTTTTGTAAAACTCATAAAGTATTTTTGTAGAATACTAGAACAGGAGGAATTGGTGCAATTAGTATCGAACTTATCATTGGCGCAGCTATTATGGAATATTTTTTTGATGATTTTGATGAACCAAAAACTTCTCGAGCCTCACCATGTTGAACTAAATGTTTGTGTTTTAGAACAAGGATTCATTTGCCACCGATATAACTTATTTTTTTATCATGCGTTACCACAATAGCAGCTATTCTATTTATCTTACGATATTTTTTAAACCATTAACTGAAATGTCTTCTCAAAGTTTCCATCTTATGCTCCAAATGATGGTTTACCATACTACAATTTTATTTACGGAAGAATCTACTTTGATTTCGGTGCCAAAAAAAATGAATGCTATTTGCAAAAAAAATGTTGAAAATGTAAAAAAAAAATTGTACAAAATTTTAAATTTGCCATTCTCATCTTTCAATCCTTAGAATGCGCTATTTTAAATCGTAACAGACATTACTACTACAGAAATGTATCCTTATGAAAGACATGTGAAACACAGAGGAAGAACATAGGTTTAGACGAAGAGTCGTGACTCTAATCCTGATCCAAAACATAATTTTGAGAAAAGGATGGAAAGAAAAAACGGTTTATTTGTTTCAAATCTACACCTTTCATTGTTATTACTGGATTATTATGAAAATTAGTATTAACAAAACAAATTTCTCATGGCTTGTTTTGGAATACCAAATTAAAAATTGTTGTCAACACTATTTTGTGATTTTGGTAAAAAAATCCTTTCATTGAATTCGAGATTTCGGTTTTAACATCTGTTAAAGGTGTGTAAGAATATTCTTCATAAAGTCTGGTTTTCATACGTGGCTCAAACAAACCAAAAAAGAAAAAAATGATTTAGAAAAACTAACAGACAAAAAAGACAAAGATGAAAGAAATGGCAAAAATAAAGTAACAATTAAAAAGGCAAAAAAAAAAAAAAACTAAGAATGAAGAAATAATATATCCATTTGGGACAAAAACGCCATCGTACAAAAAATAATTACAAATGAATGATTTGCAAAGAAAAGGTGACGGAATATTTTATATATTTTATCGCCTATTTATAAACCCTGAGGGTTTTTTTTTTTTTTTTTGCTTTTTCTGGATCTAGAAATATAAAGTTCGAGACAAAATTTTGATCTTGTTTACTCAAAAGAGGCACCAAAATTGTGGTAGAAACGAGCAATTTTTTTTTAAAAAGGGACCACGTTTGAGTGCAAATGGAAGAAAATTGGCAAAGTTTTAAGAAAACCAATCTGCCCTACCAAAAAAGAGAAACCCTAAAAAGAAAGAAAAAAAATGGCGTTTGTTTTTTTTTTTAAATCTAAACAACATGTGATTGTACCCCAATTTTTGACTATTTTTATCCTCTTCCTCCTTCCTTCCAATTTTTCCACTCAAAAAGGTATCAAGTTGCATATACTTTTAGTGCATAATCTCTCCTTCAAAACCATAATCTTCTAAATTTATTTTATTTTCTTCTCTCTCACAAATTCAATTTCGGTGACATATAACCATATGTTTTTGAAACTTCCATGTAAATTCTTTTTATTTCTATTTTTTTTTTTCTTATTCCTTTTTTTGCATTACCATTATAAGGTGTTAATTATCAATACCATTCTTATTTTTTACACCCTCAATAAATTCCCTATCTCCTTCTCCTTTTCCTCCTCCTCCTCGTCCTCCTATTTCTTTTCCTTGTCCTCCTCCTCCCCCTCCTCCCCCTCCTCTTCCTTCTCTTCTCTTTCTCCTTCTCCTGCTCCTCCTCACCCTCCTCACCCTCCTCCACAAAATTGCCATTCTGAAAACCGCCGATCAACCCTCCACCATCCCCCCTTCCCGCCCCCTCCTTCGCTCCTCCCCCCTCTCCCTCCCTTTTACTTCATGGAGATCTTCATCGATAAAATCCCATTTGATATTCTCTAAAATGATATTTTCTTCTCCCTTCTCGTCCCATTTGAATTATTTTTCGGTATATCCACCAATTCCCATTCAATTATGTCATTCCATCAAATTTCCACCATCTATAGACAAGTTCCCCTTCCCTTCCCTCTCTCGATCCACCGGATTCCCATCTCTCTCTCCTTCTCTCGCTCCCTCTCTGGCTCCGTCCGTCTCTCTCCCTCTTGCTCCTTATCAATTCCCATTTTTTTCTCCTCTCTCTTCACGCCAATTCCTGTTTCCTTCCTCCTCACTCCCCCCACCAATTCCCCATTTCTCCTTTCTCTCTCCCTCTCTCAACCTCGGCATCGTGTGGACTGCCCGTTCCTCTCCTCTCTCTCCCTTGGCAATGTGAAGACTCCCCGTTCCTTCTCTCTACCTCGGCATCCTGAGGACTGTCCGTTACTCCTCTCTCTCTTCCCTCTCTCTACCTGGGCATGGTGAGGACTGCCCGGGACACAATGGAGGTGGCCTCGATGTATCGGTCCACGCAGCGTGAAATGCAGGTGCTCTCGGAACTGCTCATGGAGCTGCCGGGCTTTGTGACGCAGCGAGAGAAGCACTTGTCTCTCAGAGTCTGCGAGGGAGAGAGAGAGGGAGAGAGAGAAGAGAGAGGGAGAGGGAGAGAGGCAGAGAGAGGAGAGAGGGAGAGAGAGCGGGAGAGAGAGAGAGAGTGAGAAAAAGAGGGAGAGAAAGGGAGAAAGAGAATGTGAGATTACTAAAAGATAACAAGACAGAGGAAAAGATTAGGGGGCAGGAATGGAGCTTCTTTGTGACGTAGCAAGGGAAGCATCGAGAGAGATATACAAAGAGAGACAGGGAGAAACAGGAAAGAGAGAAATAGGAGAGAGAGAGAAAGAGGAGAGGGAGGGGGCAAGAGAAAAAGAGAGAGGACCGAGAGAGGGAGAGAGAAAAAACGAGAGAGAGAGAGAGATCATCGAAAAGGATTGAGAAGGGAGATTGACAAACTCAAATTCTTCTAATAATAACAAACATGGTTGTAAGTCCCCCATTTGTTTTTCCGTCTCTTATGAAAGATAGAGCGAGAGAGAGAGAAAAAAGAGAAATAAAATTGGGGAGACACACATTGTTCAATACAGAGTGATAAGGGGGGAGAGAAATTAGTGCCAAACTCACATTCCTCCTGTTATAACAGCAAGCATGGTGGTAAGCGCCTCTCCCCCGTTTGTTTTCCTATCTCTCACGAGAGTTCCCGCAAACCAAAATTGCAAGGCCCAGCATCCAAATAGAATGCTGTATAAAGCACCCAATCCGGCGCCTTTTGCAAATCCTCCCTATAGAACGATAGAGAGGGAGAGTGAGAGACGCGAGTGTGTGAGATAGAGAGAGAGGGAGAGTGGGAGAGAACGAAAGAGAGGTAGAGCAGAAAAGCGAAGGGGGGGGAGAGGGAGCGGGAAGAAACCGTTCAAGCTTTGTGAATCTCTATCATTATGGCGTAAGTATCTTTTTTACTCACTTTAATTCCGAGAACAAGAGTGTCTTCCAATGCTTGTGAATATTCTCTCATGGTCCTCTCCTCCGCCGCAAAACTGTAAACTGTGCGTATTTGACTGATGGACTGAATAAAAAAACGAAGGAAAATGAACAAATCAACTAATCAACAAACAAAAGAAGGAAGCCGGAAAAAAAATCACCAATTTCTCATGATTTTGAATAGAATTTCTTGTCCTTTTTAGCGAGGTAGAACTCCAAAGAAAGAGCTCGACACTAAAACAAAAACAGAGCAAATTCAAGTGAGAGAGAGAGGGAGAGGGCGACAGAGAGATAGAAAAAATAAACTTATTTTTCTCCAATTCCTCCTGCCTTTCTTTGAACACGCTACAGAATTTGATCCATACAAAGAGAAAGAGGAAAAAATTAGAAAAAAATAAAGAGAAAGAGAAAAGATACAGAAAGGAGAGAAAGGGGAAAGAAAATAAGAGAAAAAAAAGGAAAGAGAAGGAGAAAGGGAAAAGAGAAAGAGAAAAAGGAAAGAAAAGAAAAGAGGAAAGAAAATGCGTGAGGTCTCAAGATTGAATAGTTTGAACCGGAAAGAAAAACACAGCACGAAAGGGCAAGAGAGAGACGAGAGGCAGGGAGAGAGAGAGAAAGATATATAATGAGGGAGGGAGAGAGAAAGAACACAGATAGTTCCAATTCCTCCTATTTTTGCATAGACTTTCTCGATCACTCGATTAATCAAATTGTCAGCGTTTGCAGTGACGGAGAGTGGGGGGGCGAGAGAGGAAGAGTGGGGATAAGAAAAGAAACCCACTTGTTCTGCAATTCCTCCTGCTTTCGCATAGGCTGTTTGTCCATTATTGGTAAGTCCCGACAAAACTATGGTATAGATCATCCCACAGGTTGCAATCGCTGGAACTACTACCAAAGTAACAAGGGTTAATTGCCAAATACTAGTAAATCCCACCACAAGACCAGTAATAAAAGTCGTAAAAAAGCGCAAAAAATTGCCAACCTGAAAAGAGAAAAACACCAGCAAAAGCAAAGTGATAAGACGGCCAAACAATGTGAAAAAATGGAGGTGGTAGAGTAAAAACGGGGAAAAAACTTGTGGGGAATGGAGGGGAAATAAGAGAATTATGAGTTTTGATAGAGTGATTCTTGTGAGAAATTGCGCATTGAATATGAAGACAAAATTTTGGTTTGCAGAAGGATAAATAGAGAGAGGAATATAGATATAATGCTGGGGAGAGAGAGGGAGGGAGAGAATCGAAGGAAAAAGGAATAGGAAAGAGAGACAAAGAACCAGACAGAAGCGGGGTGAGAGGATAGAGAGAGAGAGAGAGGGGGAGAGAAATCTATTATGGAGGCACCGACGTGGGAGCTGGTGGATCTTCCCCTAGGGAGAAAAGCCATCGGCAGCAAATGGGTATTCAAGGTGAAGTTGAACCCGGACAACACCATTAAAAGGTATTGGCCAGACTAGTGGCCAAGGGGTATAATCAAAAAGAAGGTATCGATTTTGAAGAAACCTTCTCTCAAGTAGTTAGATTT
This sequence comes from Zygnema cylindricum, assembly GCA_037447655.1. Classification (NCBI taxonomy): domain Eukaryota; kingdom Viridiplantae; phylum Streptophyta; class Zygnematophyceae; order Zygnematales; family Zygnemataceae; genus Zygnema; species Zygnema cylindricum. The sequence continues at coordinate 21,969 of JBBHKE010000172.1, read as the reverse complement.
CCTACTGTCAGAATCTTGCTAAGTCTAGCGGCTATAAAAAATATGGAAATACAATAAATGGATGTTAAAACTGCTTTCTCGCATGAAAAATTAGAAGAGACCATCTACATGAAATGGTTTGATATGTATGTAGAAAAAGGAAAGGAGGAATTGGTGTGCAAACTGATGAAATCTTTGTTTGGGGTGAAACAAGCTCTCAGAAAATGTAATTTGAAGTTGGATGAGTTTTTGATTGGGCTAGGTTTTAAGAGAATTAGCTCAGATCATTCTGTATATGTTCTACAAGGGGAGGATGGGATAATATACATTGCTGTATATATGGATAATCTATTATTAATAAGTAAGTTAATGGATGAAATAAATCGAATTAATCGGCTTTAAGGTCTAGGTTTGAGATGAAGGACCTCGTAGAGGCCAAGTATATCTTAGGTTTACAGGTAGAAAGAGACAGTAACAAAAGGTTGATTATTTTGACTCAGAAAGAAGCAATAGGTAACATGCCGGAAAGATTTGAAATGAAAGATGTGAAAGGATCTATAACTCCCATGGAATTCAGGCAAAAATTGGAAGGAATTGAGTCTGGCTTAGGCATAATGGTTTGTGAGAATCTACAGACAGGGGAGGAAGAATTTATGGCTTCAAAGCCATATAGACAGGTAGTTGGAAGTCTTATATATTTTATGAATTTTACGAGACTCGTTATTGCAGCAGCTGTGGGACATCCTGAGTAGAAGTCTGCAGAATCCTAAAAAGGCAGATTGGGAAGCAACAAAAATGGTGTTGAGATATCTTGCAGGTACTCAAAATCTCAAGCTTATACTCGGAGGAGGAGAGGTGAAAATATATACATGGAGCGATGCTAGCTATGGAGACATGCCAAGCCGGAAATCTACGACCGGCTTCGTTATGAAAATTGGAGATGGAACTTGCTGCTGGAGTAGCAAGTAACAAAAGGTTACAGCTCAATCCACAATAGAGTCAGAATATATTGCAACAGCTTTTGCCCTCAATGAGCTTTTATGGGTCAAGTCCATTTTACAAGTACTTGGGTTTATGCAAACCGATCCTCAAGCTATCTGGTGTGACAACCAGGCAGCCATTAAAATTGCCTCTAACCCCAGCCATCACTTTAAGAGCAAACACATGGATGTTAGACTTCACTTTGTTAAAGAAAAAGTACTTGCAAAAGTCGTTAAAATGTGTTATTTACCGGATGAGAAGATGGTTGTTGATATGTTAACAAAAGCCATTGTTGCTCCTGAGTTACAGTTTTGTAGAGATGGTATTAGACTAAGTGAGTAACTGAGTCTAAAGATTTAGGGGAGTGTTGTAATTTATAAATCTGTATTTCAGTAAATAGGGGTAAAAATAACTTAGGATATTTTCCTAGTAATACTTACCTTAATTAGCGTTACAGTAGCAAATAGTACAGTAGAGTGTATCGTTCTTTTGCAAGGACACGTGTTGGCGAAAGAACGTATGCAAGTTTTTCGAAGTGGTGCTGACAGTCAGCCATACGTGTCAAACAATTGACAATTCGATTCACATGATCGGACGAACGCGATCTGACCCGGGTATTCCGGAAACATATGCTACAGTTCGACGGCACCATCATCAATCGAATTTGCTCCAACGGACGCGATTCACCTAGGACCACAAGCGTGATTCACGAGGGACCACAAGCGTGATTCACGAGGGACCACAAGCGTGATTCGCATGGGACCACAAGTGATGAAGCACTCAAGTGCTTCGTACTACACGACGACATTCGGCAGGACTTTAGCGATTACCGCTGACTAAGCATTTGGAACGTTTTGTGTACGGTTAGAACGTTTTGTGTATGGTTTAATATATGTAAATATAATAATAACATTGGTTTGTAGTTTGGTGTAATAAAAAATAGTGTTCTATTAATGAGGTTTTTAGAAAATAATAATTAGCGTTTTAAGGTACAATGACGTACAGGTAGGATGCTTTGACGTTAGTCAAGATAATAACTGTAGTAACGGTTACCCTAATTAGTGTTGATCAATCGATACACACTATAAGTATATAACTTAGGACTTAGCCAATTTTGTAGTATCCAGTTTTGGGAATATGATTTTATGAGGGCAGTTTTTGGGAAACTTCTAAACATCATATCTTATGGTTTACTGGGTCATTTGGGCTGCAATTTTGGGAAAATTAATTTTACTGTATTGTCTATCACTACGGCCAATTTAAGGCATATTCCCTTTCTGAGTCATACTTTGTGTTAGTTCAAATTTGACTGTTGAGTAGGTATTTTGATAGTTTCTGCTATTTTTCATGTTTACTTCCAATACTACTCCTGGTTCTCCTCCTGCAACGGTGCTTGTAGAACAACAAATATAGGGGAGGTTTTTTCTAGGTCTTAATTTAATTAGTTAAAACAAAAGCACAAACAGCCTGCCTCCACCTTCTCTCTCTAGCCTCGATACTTGTTGTAGTCACCGAGGGAGAGAGAGGGCGGTGGAGCCATGGCCGCCTCAGCTCCATAGGTAGGACTAAAGAGTGACCTAAGTCACTCTCAACAAAAAGGTCGAGTCCGGCAGGACTCGAACCTCCGACCGGCAGAGCGAGGCGTAGCCGTTTGCTCTTACCAGTCTATCGTAGTAGTCTGTTAGGATACATAGGGTTTGACTTCCATTTAAACATTGGCTAGATCACTAATCCGATTAACGGAGTAACAAAGAGAAGACATTAAAACTAGTTGACTTTCAGTACGCACGAAACAAATGTACCGGACATTTGTTTTTTGAATGGCTTGGGTTTAAAGCCGGTTTGGATCCGACGACCCGCATAATCGCCGAGATCCCGGAATGGCCTCCTTGGGGGTTTTCAGACGTAACATGATTTGGAGACACGTGGCAAGGTATTATTGAGAAGAGGAAATTCCGAAGAACGTGAGAACGAGTCCGAAGGAGACAGACGTCCACTCCATGGCCTTGTTGTATACAGGTCGTACAGAAAGTATATCGGCCTTAGTACCTTTCTGTACTGTACAGTCTTTTGTTTGGTTTGTACATCAGTAGATAGGGGTAGTGAGAGGGGTTTAGAACTTAGAGGATTACGGAGGTAGCCACCTCTCTCCCTACAAGCTTGTATAAATATTGGCATTTTTGCCACTTGATAATTAAATGTTTCGTTGAGTATTTTCAGAGATTTGTTTTGCTGTGGACTCAACGGAGTCCAAACTTCACAGGGATGCAGTCAGATTGTCTATTTGCCTGCTTGGGTAGCAGTGATCCAAATAGAAAGAGGGCAAGCCAAAAGGTACCTGGAGGCTTCCTGAATTATGTGAGACGATGGGGGACGCAGAATTGCAGGTTATGGGGCCACCCTCTAGGGTGCCCATCTTCAACGGATCGGGGTTCATTTACTGGGAAGCCATGATGACACGGGCATTTTGTGAAAAACGATACTGGGGTATCGTGAGTGGAAAAGTGAAACGTCCATCTCAGAGGACCCCACCACGGTTTGATGGAGTGAGGTTTTTTGCAGCTGCATCTGCTCCAACGGATGAGATAGACGATGGGGACAGCAGTGTGTCCGAAAAGGGGAAAGGAAAGGAGACACCTCTCACTGCTATTGGCACGGCACCTGGAGCGGTGGTCGTGAAGACCGAGGAAAACGATCTTCAAATCTGGGAGTACACCAATATGAATGCTGCGCAATTCATTATGAGGCACCTCACTAAAGCTTTGGGGACCTCCCATCTTCACATCTTCAAGGCCGAGGAGTTGTGGATGACTTTAGGTGAGATCTTTAGAGCCGGTACCATTTGGGAGCTCCAATTGGCTGAGCCGAGGTTGGGGAGTTATACTTTCAAAGGAGGGAAGATGTTAGATTACTATAATGATCTCTCTTGCCTGTATATGGAGATGGAGAGTGCTGGATGGACAGGCAGAATAAAGATCAAAGTTAACACTCTCATCATGAAGCTGCCTGAGGAGTATGAAAACATAGTGTACAAAGTGCAAGAAATGGATGACAGTTTCGGAACTGGAACCCAGTGGTCCGAATGATACTCGTTCAGGAGAACACTATCGAGATCCGTAGAGGAGGTAAGATCGTTCAAGCTACAGCTGCGGCAACGGACCGGTGGAGGAAGGATTCCAAAGACGCCGTACAACAGCTTCAAAGGAGAAAGAGATCAATATGGAGATCCTAGGCTCCCAAAGGGTCTTTGTCATTTATGCAAAAAGTCGGGACACTTCATAGCTGATTGCACCAAGCTGTCGGAGTTAGGCTCCAAGAAAACCGTGGAGGGGGTTTTTCCGGAGGGAAGAAGAAGACACTTGTGGTCACACGAGTAAAAGGAAAGACTCAAGAGGACAAGTCCTCTAAGGACGAGGATGGGGAGCTTCTCCTCGACGAGAATCTTGAGGAGAAGGAGATCCCTCGGAAACATAAGTGTGTTATTGGAGCCATTGAGAAGCTCCACAAGAACGATGGATCATTGATTCAGGTGCATCCATGCATATGTGTCGTGACAGGCACCTGTTCACTAAGCTGAGAATGATCCCTAATGTAGAAATAGAGTATGGGGATGGGAGAGTAGTTACTACAGATCCAGTGGGCTCGGTAGATATGAAAGTCTTAGTGGAGGGTAAGATTTCTATACTCACCTTTTCATATGTACTCTACATTCCTCAGTTGAGTAAGAATCTTGTGTCTACTTCTTTATTAAATGACAAGGATTTTGATACCTTCACTAGAAAGGGAGTTTTTATAGCTAAGTATGGAGAGGAAGTCTACTTCATAGCAAACAAGGGTAGCCAAAGAATTTTTAGGCTTAACCTGAGTAATGAAAAGAAAAGTGCTTACTATGGTGGTGTCCCGAGCTTGATGATTTGGCATAAGCGGTTGGGGCATGTGCATTTTGATAAGTTGAGGGAAATGAAGAAGCTTGGTGTAGTAGAAGGCATTGAGTTTCAGGATAATGAAATGATGGATGATTGTAGTGGCTGTGCCCAAGGTAAGGCTCACAGAATGCCCTTTCCCGAAACTGCCACATGTAGAGGTGAGAAAGTACTAGATCTGGTCCACACAGATATATGGGGACCAGCAAGAGTACCTTCGGTTGGGGGGGAGAGGTACATGCTGACGTTTATTGATGAGTGGTCCAGATATTCTAGAGTGTATTTTCTAAAAACAAAGTCTAAAACACTAATGTACTTCAAAGAATACAAAGCCTGGAGTGAGAAGTTGCACGAAACCCCCATTAAGCGAATAAAGAGTGATAATGGGGGAGAGTACACCACTAACCAGTTTGAGGAATACTTAAAAGATGAGGGAGTTCAGCATCAGAAAACTATACCGAATAATCCAGAACAAAATGGGGTAGTTGAGAGGTTAAACCGAACTTTAGGAGATAGTGTATGTATTATGTTGGCTGACAAGAAAATAGGAAGAAGATTTTGGGCAGAAGCCATGAACAGTGCTAACTACATTAAGAATAGAGTCCTCACTACAGCCATTAAAGGAATGACACCTTATGAAAGATGGGTTGGAAGGAAACCGAATATCTCTCACTTGAAAGTATTCGGTAGTCAAGTTTACAGTCTTGACACAGATAAGCAAAACTGGAAACTAGATGCTAAGGGAAAACCATGATATTTTGTGGGATATGATGAGGTTGTCAAGTGATATAGAGTCTATGACTTAGCTAAACAAGACATCATTCTGGTAAAGCATCTAGTTGTGATGGATGAAAGAAAGTCATTCAATCCCTTCAAATACACTAAGAAAATAAGAATCAGCTTTGAGTCTGAGAGTGAGGAGGACTTAGATCTTCCAAGAAAGGACAAAAGTGCAAAGATGATTGTAGATTCAGGGGAGATCTAAGATGGGGGAGATATACCAGAACCTCCTCATATTTCTATACACTCTTAGGAGAAAGAGGAAGATGAGCCGTAACCGGTTTCCATTGATTGGGGAAAAGAGGAAGATGAGCCGTAACCGGTTTCCATGGATTGGGGAGCTGATGAGACAGTATAGAGGAATCCTAGACTACCCTCCATTCCAGCTTCTAACTTTGAGGGAGGATAAACGAGCAGCAAAAGACTACAAGAAAAACAGGCTTCTCACAAGGTAACAAAGCTATCTCACCCTGTTGAGCCTCAATCATATTCAGAGGCAATGGAGAGTCCGGAGAAAGATACATGGGTTAGAGCCATAAATGATGAGATGGCTTCAATCATGGAAGCTAATACTTGGGAGCTGGTGGACTGTCCTCCTGACAGAAAACCCATTGGGTGCAAATGGGTGTTTAACTAAAACTGAACCCAGATAATACCATTGAGAGATAAAATGCTCGGTTGGTAGCAAAGGGGTTCACTCAAAAAGAGGGAATAGATTATGAAGAGACTTTTGCCCCAGTGGTTCGATTCCCATGTGTAAGGATTCTCCTTAGTCTAGCGGCACCGGAAGACATGGAAATACACCAGATGGATATTAAAATCGCCTTCGTCAACGGTGAACTAGAGGAAGAAATCTTCATGCGGCAACCAGAGGGATTTGTAGAGGAGGGAGAGGAGAGCAAAGTCTGCAGACTCATAAAGTCCTTATATGGATTGAAGCAGCCCCCCAAACAATGGAATAAGAAACTAGATGAGTTTCTCACCAGTCTAGGATATATCCGAATAAGTTCAACCTATTCTATTTACATGTTTGAGGATGAGAATAGTGTTATTTTCATTGCAATTTATGTGGATGATTTGCTTGTGTTAAGTAAGTCTATGGAAAAGATCAATAAGCTAAAGAAAGATCTTAGAGGCATATTTGACATGAAGGATTTAGAGGAGGCAAAATACATATTGGGAATTCAAATGGAAAGAGATAAGGAGAAGAGGATTATCAGACTTACTCAGAAAGAAGCTATAGGAAATATGCTTGAGAAATTCCAGATGGTGAAGGCAAATAGTTGTACCACTCCCATCGACTTAAAGAAAGTAAGTGATTGGAGTGTAGAAGGAGTGATAATCTTAGATGATCAGATGAGTCCAGATGAAAGGCAGTTTATAAAGTCTATTCCTTACAGACAGGTTGAAGGAAGTTTAATCTACTTTATGAATTGTACCAGACCAGACATAGCAGCAGCAGTTGGAGTCCTCAGTAGGAGTCTTAATGATCCTAGGAAGAGAGATTGGGAGGAACCCAAGAGAGTTATGAGATACCAAGTGGGAACTAGGGATTTATGGTTGCATTTGGGAGGGGAGCGCACTGACATCACTACTTGGAGTGACGCCAGTTATGGGGATGTACCTATGAGAAGATGCACTTCTGGATATGTGTTATATGTGGGGGAAGGTGTTTGCTTTTGGAGTAGCAAGCAATAAAAGGTGGCTGCTCAGTCCACTATGGAGGCTAAGTACATGGCCTCTTGTTATGCAATGAAAGAGCTGATGTGGGTCAAGTCTTTATCGCAAAAACTGGGGTATATGAAGAAAGGAGTGCATGAAGTGTTTTGTAATAATCAGGCTGCAATTGCAATTGCAACCAATCCAAAAAATCATTTCAAAGCTAAGCATATGGATATAAGATTGAGCTTTGTGAAAGAAAAGGTTGAAAACAAAATTGTGAATTTGGTGTATAAGGGTGATTGGGAAATGGTGGCTAATATGATGACAAAACCTGTGCCCTCTCCCAAGTTAAAATACTGTAGAGAAAAGTGTGGCTTAAAAGAGAAACTAAAATTGGACTAGGAAATAAGGGGAGTGTTGAAATCACTAGATTTAGGGGAGGTATTTTTTAGGTCTTAATTTAAGTAGTTAAAAGAAAAGCACAGGCATCCTGCTTCCACCTTCACTCTCTAGCCCCCATACTTGTTGTAGTCGTTGAAGGAGAGAGAGGGCGGTGGAGCCATGGCTGCCTCTGCTCCACAGACAGGACTAAAGAGTGACCTAAGTCACTCTCAACAAAAAGGTTGAGTCCTGCAAGACTCGAACCTCCGACCGGCAGAGCAAGGCGTAGCCGTCAGCTCTTACCGGTCTGTCGTAGTAGTCTGTTAGGATACATAGGGTTTGACTCTATTTAAACATTGGCTAGATCATTAATCCGATTAACGGAATAACAAAGAGCAGACATAGAAACTAGTTGACTTTCAGTACGCACGAAACAAATGTACCGGACATTTGTTTTTTGAACGGCTAGGGTTTAAAGCCGGTTTGGATCCGACGACCCGCATCATCGCCGAGATCTCGGAATGGGCGCCTTGGCGGTTTTCAGATGTAACATGATCTGGAGACACGTGGCAAGGTATTATTGAGAAGAGGAAATCCTGGAGAACGTGAGAAGGAGTCCGAAGGAGACAGACGTCCACTCCATAGCCTTGTCGTACACAAGATGTACAGAAAGTACATCGGCCTAGAAACTTTATGTACTGTACATTCTTTTGATTGTTTCGTTCATCAATAGATTGGGGTAGTGAGAGGGGTTTAGGACTTAAAGGATTGAGGAGGTAGCTGCCTCTCTCCCTACAAGCTTGTATAAATATTGGCATCTTTGCCACTTGATAATTAAATGCCTAGTTGGGCATTTTCAGAGATTTTTTTTGCTGTGGACTCAGGGGAGTCTTGACTGCACAGGGGTGTAGTCAGATTGTCTACTTGCATGCTTGGGTAACTGTGATCCAAATAGAAAGAGGGCTGGCCAAAAGCTATCGAGAGGCTTCCTGAATTCTGTGAGACAATGGGGGACACAACAGTGTTGTTAGAAGAACGCGGGGTTGTAATAAACTAATCACCATCAAGAGATGTGGGTTGTGATAGTGGTCTATGTAACGTAATGATAAAAGGTGAAATACAAGATTGTTACTTAATATGAGGAGGACAAGGCACTATGGAAAGAAGAAGGCATTATACCCGAAGGCAAGGCTTAATTAAACTTCGTAGGCGTTGTTCGTGTTGTGCATGCGTTTTTATTTATATCCATTTTTGTAATGATTTTACCTACATCAACTTTAGGTAGTAACACCACAGTTAAAGTACCAATTTGATCTGCGCGTCTATGCCTAAATAGCTATTTCTCCAATTTTGTCGCTGCTCTGACAAAACTACGACCATTTCAACAAAATATATGAAAAGAAAAGTGAGGGTGGAGTTTGACGAAACTTGCTGATCCAACTCATGCGCTAAGGGCAAAGGAAAGACGTTAATATCTGTATGAAAGTAGAGGCCTGAACAAAACCTTCTTTAGAATATTCGTATACTTAATTTAAAGACAAATTGAGAGAGAAAAAGAGGAAAATTGAAATAAACGAAGACCAATTTTGATGGACCCAATTAGTGCTTAAAGAGCGAACGAAACACGCCAATGTTGGTACAATAAGAAAGCTCTTCGGAAATGCATTCTTTTGACTACCCACATGTAATATTTATCAACAAATAGAAATGAAAACGCCGAAAAATGAGATGAGAAGGACATGGCGGAAGAATGTCCCAAAAGCATAGCCGAAGGTTTCCAAATGTTGTGGCAAAACAGTAATCAGTAATTAGATTGACCGGTGGAGAGAACAACGAACAGAAAACAGACAGCAGTGCAACAGGTAATCTGTGTGTACGGTAAACAATATGTACGGAATACGTGAAGTCGGTGATTCGGCGCTACCCAAATCATACAAACTGTGTGAAGATTCTCTTGCCATAAATGCTGGAACGTCGAGGTTACGTGACATATTGCCTACAATACGACAAAGGTCTTTTATTACCACTGGAAAGCGCCTGCTGTCGTGACGATTATCGCCATGATATGATGATGACATGTTACTGCATGTCAAGTTCGATTGTTCAAATCAAACGGCGTGAAAACTCAAAAACGGTTTTGCGGTTCGGACAACGTACGATATGCCCACAAGTCCACAACTTGTCCCTTACGAACTGTACTTGTCATAATTACTCTCATATTTTCAAGATCTTGACCGTCCGATTATGTTCCTTTAACTCGCAGACTCCACTAAATGCGTTAACTCCAATCCGCGTTGCGCAAACTCCGCGGAATAGATTTCTGCGTCAAAAAAAAAAAAAAACTGAAAACAAACCGGAACCAGACAAAACTTTGGATTTTATTTTTCAATCCAGCGCCAAGAATGTGGATGCGATTCTGCCGATCAGGAACAGTGGCCACCGGCAATCATTAAATATTTGCGTGACAACTAAACTGACGTTGGTAACACAAAAAAATGTTGAATCTGCATGGCACAAGCCAACAACAACCATCCGCTACAGACAATACAAACAGATTCTACGTTTTTGGCGCTACTGTATTTCATGTGAATGTAAATTAGTACTGCACTGTACTGAAGATGACGTCATTACGGCTGATTATTAGTTAAAAACTAAAACATAGCGGTTGTGTGTCGCTACACGTGTAGCATAAGGAAGCACCCACCACCGCAGAACGCCAATTTAAATTTTGGCTCGACCGTACAGAAAAGGAGAAACAATTTTTTTCGCTCAGTATATTTGATTTACCGTATAGTCCGTAACGGCTAGCGGGTATCCCCAAAATTTATCCCAGCCCTCGCAAATAAAAATGTTCTATAATATAGTAATATGGTTCGAACCAGCCAAAAAGTAAAAAAACCAAGTTTCGTAAAGAGCCAAAACTAAAAATCTTAGCTTCGGTTGAATTCCGTTGAACATTGACTTTTGGTAAAATATTTCCTGTTGAACTGTCTGTTGAGATCATGGAAACCGTAATGCCTGTTGCCAACTCATGCACAGACCGGATTTTTTTGTTTCTGTAGCCAATCTAACCGTTGTGAAACCAGCTCAGCCTCTCACCTGCTAAAGGGAGAGAAGCTGAAAGCAACAGAGCTGGAATATGTGCTGCTGCTGCTTGAACCATACTTGAGCAGAGACGGCGAGAGTGGGAACAAGAGAGCAAACGTAGAGAGGAGAGAGAGGAGAGAGAGGAGAGAGGAGAGAGAGGAGAGAGAGGAGAGAGAGGAGAGAGAGGAGAGAGGAGAGAGAGGAGAGAGAGGAGAGAGAGGAGAGAGAGGACAAGATTGTTTAAGCATTGTTTAAGCTGGTTGTAGAGAAACTGAAATAGATACTGTAGTTGAAAGGGAGATTGTTGAATATATTGTTGCATATTACATATTTTGCAAGCAAATAAACTTACAACTTGCAATAATCTATTCTGTAAACTTTGTAATATTATGAAACGAATGCTTCATGTTATTACATGATTGTATGGTCTTAGAGGAAGAGAGGGTGAAAGTAGGCGAGGGAGGTGACAGAGGAAGAAGGAAAGAGACAATACTGTAAAGAAGGGAGGGGGAGAGGGAGAGAGAGTTGTTGGACAGGGAGAGAAAGTTTTACCTTAAAGTAGGTAGCTGAAGAAAATTTTCGGATTGCTGCCATTGAAAGACAATAGGAATTCGATCGGTTTTATTACTTTCCGTCTGTTTCTTTTTTAATACTGCAGATTATGGTAAGCAGATATCTTTGAAAATTCGAATCGTTAATGCCGCGATTTGCTTTTAGCTATCACATTTCTCTTTAAGGAAGCTCGAACAAATGTGAAAGACATGCCAAGTAAATTATTTGCGACAGAAAAGGATTTTGTGTTTTTTGTTAGTTTAACAGCATATCAGAACCATCCTGGCATTATGTTTACTTAAATTTTACCAAATATGAGCTTTGGAATGCTCATTTGTATCCGTTTTAGTTTTGACCTCTGTCACCACGGTCATCCTGACAGTTGTCGATTGGCAGTTGTCATTTTGTACCAGAAGGCAATTGTCTGAATATTGTTGCCTCTAGTTAATGCTTAACGTAAATAAAACAGTAGTTAGAAATCTGCATCATCTCTCTAGTTTTGTTTACATGTACTTTACTATGATAGACACTAGTACTCCGACTTTTCTTACAGCTAGTTGGTATTTGAGGGCTGATTATTCTGTTTTTGTTATTTTCTCTTGACCTTTTCTGTTTAGTATTCTTTGCTGTATGTTTCATAAGCTCCACCCTTATATTTTATTGTGATCGACACTATTATTCCTTGATTCTTCCCTCAGTTGAAAGGTTTTTGAGGACTGATATTCTCTTTGCCTTTCTGTTTTTACAGGCTTCATCCTATGAAAATCTGGCGCCCAAGGTCATAAGAGAACTGGTGAAGGAGTTGAGAACCTTAAGTGAAGCTCCTCCTGAAGGCATTAGAATGATCGTAAGCGAAGATAACCTAGCAAATATACAAGCAGAAATTGACGGTCCAGGTAAACTACTGATTATGTTTGGCTCAGCTTATTTTTCATATCTGAGTTGTTGTTATCTGATGTCCTTTGAATAGACTTTCGGTTAATATTAGGTAGGTGGTATTTTCTCTAATCGGTAGTGTCATTTACGAAATGTAATGTTACTTATGGCAGTTGAGGGTTCGGCTTATTTTCTGCCATTTTTGTGTGTCATTTCTTATGACAAGAACGCCCTTTTCTGTTTACAGTGGGAACACCTTACGAGGGAGGTCTTTTTCGAATGAAACTGGTCCTTGGTCAGGAATATCCTCAAGCTCCACCAAAAGGTAATAATTACACCTTTTTTCCCTTCTTTCTTATGCAGTTGTATATAGAATCTCTAGGGATACCCATGCCTTTTCGTTTGTGTATCAGTTTCTCTCTTTTTGGAAGGACTTCCTTCAGTAGAAATCAATTTTTTGCCATCATTCTTGTCCGGCACATGTTTCTTTTCTTAGTTCTGCACTTATTCAGTTTTGGAAAGTGGATAAGTATCTGTATGTGTACCATTTGTGATATACCAATAGTCTTATTTTCAAACAGGTTTTGCGTACCTTTACTGATGTATCTATTTTCAAACAGGTTTTTTCGTTACACGAGTATTTCATCCAAACATTGCGAAGAATGGAGAGATATGTGTCAACACTCTGAAGAAGGACTGGAAACCGACATTAGGCTTGAGACATGTGTTAGTGGTATGCCCGACAATTTTTTTTCTTCATTTTGATTTTTCAATTTTTTTTCTCTATGATTGATATCGTGTAAGTTGTCAGGACTTGTCGTCTTTCTTGCTAGGAGTTTATTGTTGTTTTTTTTTTCCGTGCTGTAATGGTTACAGAGGTCTTGGGACATATTATAAGACTCTTGGTACTTTTACCTTCCCTCTGTCTCAAATATTTGGATGTTTGGAATTCAATTTCTTCTGAATGACACATTGGTGGGCACGGTCTTTCTTTCTTTTTGAAATATAACGTTTGTACTTCTGTTTTAGTGTGTTTGTCTTCCTTTTACAGTTATAATTTGTGATTTTTTTTCTTTGGTTTGTTTTTCTGTCTTTGAAGTTATATCGTGTGTAGTTTTCTGTTTTGACGTGTTGGTCTTTTTCCTTGGGTTTGTATTCTTCCTTTAACATTAAGATATGTTTTGTTTGTTTGTTTGACAGGTGGTCCGTTGCTTACTGATAGAACCATTTCCAGAATCTGCTCTTAACGAAGAGGCAGGGAAGATGCTAATGGAGGATTATGAGGGATACGCTCGACATGCAAGGTAAAGATGACTTGCAATCTGTTTTTGTATACTATTATATGCAATGTGCATTGTTTTTCCCACAGTTTTGGCCCGACTGTATGTTTTACCATTGCTTCTCTAACAGTTTTTGCCCTAAGGTGTGTTAGATACCATTGTTTGTCTTATAATTGTTGGCTTGATGTATGTTTTTCACTGTCGTTAGTCTAAATTGTTTTGCCCTAATGTGTGTTTTTGCCATTTTTGCTGAACTTGTATAGTTGATATATGACATTGGCCAATTCTTTGCATACAGTTTTGTGTACTTCAATGATTAGGGTTGAGATCGGTTACTTGCTGAATACTGCTTTGAGCATTTTAATAGGAGTGAGACCACTCACTCGATTGGCTTTTTAATCTTTCGTAGAATTAGGGTTGAGACTTGCCACCTTTTGAAACAGTTCTTTAATATGGATAATTTCATTTTTTTATTTTGATTTTTTTGCAGGTTGATGACAAGCATTCATGCGCTCAGACCCGCCCGTTCAAAACCAACTGTGAAGTCTTCTGCAGATAACTGTTGTAGTACTGTTTCTGCTTCTTTGGAGGGATCCTTCCCCTCTCATACTCCCTTAACTATGAATATGGCAAATACGGATCCTCCCGGAGTCGAAACGGCAACTGTAACGGAAAATACTCCTGTCGATTTTATCGCTTTAAATTTGGCGTCTCCAACTGCGAAAAAGTCGAAAGGAGATACCGGTTTAAAACCTACCGCAGATAAGAGAAAAGTTGACATTAGGAAGAGAAGTCTTAAGAGACTGTAGAGAAGAAATTATTCTCTCGGCTCTCTCTCGTCCAGATGTATTGAGAATTTAGTCTGCGGTATCAGGGCTCATCCGATTTGTCTACCCTAGATCTCTCTCTTTTTCTTCTCTCTCTCTCTCTCTCTCTCTCTCTCTCTCTTCCCCCCCTCTCTTCTACTCTCTGCCTCTCTCGCTCTCTCCCCCTCTCCCCCTCTCCCCCTCTCACGCTCTCTCCCCCTCTCTCCCTCTCACGCTCTCTCCCATCCCTCCCTCTTCCTCTCCCTTTCTCGCCCTCTCTCTCCCTTTCTCGCGCTCTTTCCCCCTCTCCCTCTCCCTCTCCCTCTCCCTTTTTCTATGGTCAGAAAACTTTTGCAGTACAGGAAAGGTCGGTGCTTTGGTGAAAGGACTAGGAGGTCTCGTAAGTGATTTCTCCCATTAAAATGCGAATTGCTCTCATGTGCAGAAGAAGTCTGATATTACTATACAGGTTTTAAGTCTTCTTTGACTTTTTTAACATAATCCTGGAGCTCGGTCCGTTCTTTTAAAGAGGTCTATCCACTTGATTTAGTGTGGAATAGCTAGTGTCCATAATTTGTAGTCACGTCACGCTGGTAAGCTTGTGAAGGAAAGGAGCTAATTGGGAGGAAGGGGAGAGCTTCGTGAGCCCGTGGTCTTTTTTACGAACTTCATGTGCTTTTAGGGTACAAATGGTGTTTTAAAAGTCAAATATGTTTCGAAGAAAGTTTTGAGTGTAGAGTCTTTCTATCTGTGAGGAGAAGAAGTTTGTTTTGTATAACTCTCAAAAGTCTCCGAAGAAGCTATTAACATGTGTTCAGTAAACGGCAACGGAAGTCAGTTTTTTAGCTCAGTCAGAATGTTTAAATTGAACTTGTTACTTCCCTCCAAAGAGGAGTGGAACTGATTAATCGGAACTGTGTATTTCTTTTGTCCCCCGAAATTTTTGCAAAAAGAAAAAAAAAAAAAAAAAAAAAGAACAAGGGGAGGATGTGTAGGCCTTGCCGGTCTTTCTGCTAATTTCCTGTTGCGTGTCATTTTGGGTTAAGCATTTAGGGTTTTTCAGGACACCAATCCTTTCTAAGGCTTGGGTCCATTGCTTCATACAAACAAACAAGAGTTTTTGGAAAAAGAAAACAAAACAGTTTTGCCACATCGGCAAATAACAACAATCTTTACAATCTTTACAATCTTTACTTTCCAAAAGATAATCTTTGCCGCATATTGAAGACAGTCGATGCTCATTGGCCGGTATGTCGTTTTTTCTAAGGTCAGGGCAAAATGTATAATGCATATTGGGGTTTTTGGTGCTTTTAGGGTTTTTTGAAAGGTTGTAAAGTGAAGGCAATGATCTTGTGATATTATGTTGTCACTAGACGGTCGACTTTATGCTGTATCATATTCGTAATCATATGTGTCATAATCTTTCAACATTAATAAGCCACCTCAGAACAGTGATCGCCATATAATGTGTTCTCCTCAATAGCTCCATGCCAAAATCCAATTTGTCATCATAATAATAATGATAGTTTTCTCATACTACAACGTCCCTCGCGCTCCAATGGAACATTAGGATCCAAAGTAGGTCATGATGGTGGTACCAATTTGTTGAAGTATCATTAAATATGTTTTTTGCTTTTTTGAGTTCAGCTACACCGTGAATCGCTATTAGACTAAAGAAATTATTAGTGTCAAAAATTAATTAATGTCATTGATGCTAATTTAGTGCCGGAAACGTGGCAGATTATGGTCCACGTCCTTAAATAGTATAATTTATTTTATTTAAGGTATCAATGTCAAAGTTTTGGGGCGCCGATATAGAGTACATGTCTAATAACGATTCAAGGTGTTGAGGTCAAATATGTGTCATGAGCCCAAATAATGTTCAAAAAGTAGCGTATTTTTGCAACGAGAAAATTTTAATTTTGAGTACTCAAAAACCTTTCTCAAATATCATCGCCAAACTCAACTATAGGATTTGGAAAAATGTTTTCAAGAACATTGAAATAAGCAAAATCATTCACATATACATTTTACGTTTTTTTTAGTATAATATATATTGTACTCCCAATCGCCTCAAAAAAAACGTTAAAAAGTAAAACCCTTGGCATGAAATCTCAAACACGTGTCGCCATCATCATCATCGAATAATGAACAACACAAAGAAACAAATAAAACAACTAAATAAATAAAATAAGTAAATAAACTTTCCTTCGATTTTGTACAAATGCAAAAAATATAGCTCATTAATTTGTTGGTAAAGTACAAAACATAACCAATAAAAAAAAACTATATTCTTGTATTATCTAAGATTTTATTTTCCGATAGACTTTTATTTCAACTTTCGAAAAAACAAAAAAATGTTGTGGCAAGATTTTCTTAGGGTTTTTCCCTAAAGGGTTTTCTTCAAGGTTTATAGGGCTTTTAGGGTTTTAGGGTTTTCGAGGCTTTAGGGTTTTAGAAGAAAAGAATCAAATATTCTTTTTGTGATTAGGGTAAAATTATTTTCATCAAATCGTACAAAAAAAAAAAAAAAAAAAAGAATAACATCTCCCTGTCAACCCAAAAATTCATTGAATTAGATTCTTTAAACTTTTTTCAAGGAAATTCGACGATTTTTTCTTTTTTTCGATGAATATTCTTTTCATGGCGACTCTTTCAAATATTCGAAAAACCGTACGAAAATGTGTTTCCTTTTCTTTTCTATTTTGTTTTTTTTGGGTTTTTAAAGGTTTCGAAATTTCACTTCCTAGAGAGGGATCAAAAATTGTTCTTGGGGTAGGAGAGGGAGGAGGGGGGAGGAGGGGGAGGAGGGGGAGGAGCGGGAAGGGGAGGGGGAGGAGGGGGAGGAGCGGGAAGGGGAGGGGGAGGAGGGGGAGGAGCGGGAAGGGGAGGGGGAGGGTGAGGTTGAGGAGGGAGGAGGAGATGGAGGGGGGGGAGGAGGGGGGAGGAAGAGGAGTAGGAGAAGGGGGGGGGGAGGAGGAGGAGGAGCAATGCCCAAAACTCGAAGTTCTTGTACCAATCTCCTTTCCGCAAAAGTCTACAAAAAACCCAAAAAAAGGCACAAAATAGTCAAAAATCCACACTAATTTAGGATAAGTGCAACAACTTTGTCATTTGATTAAAATTCCAAAATATACCACTTTTCGATAAAAAAACAAATAAATAAACAAAAATAAAAATCATACTAATATAGCTATTAATATAACTATTATTTCAAAACAAAAGTTATATTAATATATCTAGTAAGAACTTCTCATATAATTTTTTTTTGAAATGAACTCATTAAAGTTTGTTAACTCTTTAGAGTTTTTTGTTTGTTATCGTTTTTTGAAATTTTTTTACAACAACTTTCAGAATAACTATTATTAACACATGAAAACATAGAAAAAAAAGAAAAGAAAAAGAAATCACACTTGAAAATAAAGTTGTTAATTAAATTGTTTTTGGCAAATTGGTGATTATAAAAGTTATAAAAAGATGCAATTGTAACAATTTTTGATTTAAATGCTTTTAGGAAAGCTTTTAGCATTATGACAATAATATTTGCTTTTCAAACTAATAAATTTAGTTTTAGCTTTAGTTTTTATCTATTCTTTGTGTTAATTGCATCCAACTTCATTTTTTATTTTTCGCTCCCTTTTGTAGTACAGTTAGATTCTTCAAAAATAGTCTCTTCAATTACTTATTTTCTCGTATTCTAATAAAATAACTATAACTTAAAGATACACCGTAATTGCTACTAGTGTTAATAAGACTCATTTGGGATTTTTTTTTTTTTTTCGTTTTTCTTTGCCGTTGAACATAAAATAGCATTAATAGTACTAACACTGGTATATTATAATATATCATACATTATATTATTATATCGTATTATATAGTATTATATTAAATTATATCATAACATTATAGCATTATAATATGACACATCATATAGTTAAGTATAATTAATAACCCTAAAATACATTCCCCATAATATGTAATTATCAACATAATAGTGATTCACAATAGAGAGTTCATTTCCTATTCTTTTTTTTTGTAAACTTTTCTTTTGTTATTAATTCCATGTACATTAGAAATAGGTCTAAAAGACCTCTCCCTCTCCTTCTCTCTCTCCCTCTCTCTCTCAGGAAAAGGGATAAAAAAACGAAAGGTTTTGCATACCTCGGGAGAGGGAGAATTGGATGCAAGAAAAAACCACTCCTCCCTCCCTCTTCCTCTCCCTCTCCCTCTTCCTCGCCCTCCCTCTCTCCCTCCCACTTTAAAAACACGAGATAATAAAAAAAGGAAACTTATATAGAAAGTTAAGGAAACGTTTTCAATACCTCGAGAGTTGGGGAATTGGAGGGAATATTTGTCGCGAGAACCACACTAATTTTGGTTTTAAGGGCTGACTTTAAAAAAAAATATGTACCCATTTGTAACCAAGAACCAAAAACCAAAAAGAACAAAAGAAACCCATTAATACCCCATAAATATATCTATATATATGTGTATATACCCCTTTTTTCCCTTTTTTTTATGGTTTCATATATCCATTCGTTCAATGAAAAAAAAGGAAAAAAAAATCATGTGCAATGGTTTCATTTTTTCCTTCCATTTTCTCGATGGAAAGAAAAACGAGCCAAAAAAAAAAGAAAAAGAAGAACAAAAAAGGAAATTAAAAAAAAAAAAAAAAAAACAAAGCGAAAATAAAAAAGAAAAAGGGAAAAAAAAGATGAAAAAAACCATTTTGCTAGTATATGCATTTCAAAGAAAATGAAAGAAATAAAATTAAACTTGAAACCACTTTTTAACTTCACAAAAAAAAAAAAAACGTCATCAGAAAAAAACAAACTCCAAATAATTCAAAAAATCTTAAACGCCAATCGGGAAAAGATAGATTAGACAAAATAGAGAAAAAGACAATAGGGAAAAAGACAAAAAGAATCCAAAACCCACCTAGTCGTCGAGCCATTCTGGCTGAAAAGCTGTCTCCTCCCCCCCCCCCCTATCAGATAGGAGACACAGGGTATGGAGTCCTACAAAAACCCCAATAACCCCAAAAACCTCAAAAACCTCAAAAACCTCAAAAACCCAGAAACCCTAATCATCCAATTTTAAATAAATTTTGTTTATCAACCAAAAAAAAAAGAGTGGATATAAAAAGGGGTACAAATA
Organism: Zygnema cylindricum; assembly: GCA_037447655.1. Lineage (NCBI taxonomy): Eukaryota > Viridiplantae > Streptophyta > Zygnematophyceae > Zygnematales > Zygnemataceae > Zygnema > Zygnema cylindricum. The sequence continues at coordinate 2,505 of JBBHKE010000172.1, read as the reverse complement.
ACTTACAAAAGATGTTAAAATAGAGGTGCACAAATTTCCCATAAGGGGGGAGTTGCAACTCACCCACATGTACACCTAAAAGGTTACAAATAAATAAATAAAGAAAAAAAAAACAAAAAAATGAATGGATAAAAACAGAAAAAAATGGATGAATAAAAACAGGGAAAAAAAAAATACAAAAAATGAATAAACAAAAACGTAAAAAAATGGATAAGAAAAACATAAAAAAAGGAATAAATATAAATATAAACATAAACAAATAAATAAATAAACAGACAAAAACATAAGTAAATAAGTACCTAGAAACCGCGCCCCAAATTTAATGAAAGAAATGAAACGAAAACAAAAAAAAAAAAAAAAAAAAAAAAAAAAAAAAAAAAAAAAAAAAAAAAAAAAAAAAAAAAAAAAAAAAAAAAAAAAAAAAAAAAAAAAAAAAAAAAAAAAAAAAAAAAAGAATAAAAAAAAAAAAAAAAAAAAATCTTCTTACCTGTCTTTCTAACCGTATTATGACGAAAAGAAAAAAAAAAACAGAGAAACAAAAAAACAAAGAAACAAAAAAACAAAAAAGCAAGAAACGAAAAAAAAGAATATATTTGAAAAACAAATATATATTTTTTCTTCGTACCTGTCTTTCTAAACGTATAATTTGAAAATGAAGAATACTATCCATCGCTTCCTCCGAAAAATTCCGAAGCTCGATTCTCGGATTCAAATTAATTCGATTTAAAGCCGTTTCCACCAAAATTGATTCTTTTTTTCCCTCTCTCTCTCCCATTTCTCCTCTTTTTTTTTTTTTTTTCGAGTACTTTCCACGAAATCGGAAAGTTATTCACTAAACTTCAAAAAAGAAAAGAAATCGCGAAAAAAATCTCACCAGAATTAGTGTGGTTCAAAAGTAATACCAAAAACTTACAAAATGTACTTTCATTTTGTTTTTTCAACCGACGATTTTTTTTACGGAACGTAATAACTAAACTTTACTAACAAAATCTACTTTATCAATATTCAATGGATATACTTGCTAAAATCAAAATCATTTTTTTTTTCCCAAGTAAAATAAAACTCTATTCAACTTCCTCACCGAATTTAGTGTGGTTCAAAATAATTTCTAAATCTACTACATAATTATTACTTATTAAATACTTTTTAAATATACTTTCTCATAATACTAAATATCCACATACTTATTACTTACTAAATATACCTACAAAACCCACCTACTAAAATCTTTCTTAACTAAAGATACTAAGAACACTCTATTTTAGAACAAAACATATGTTTTTAGTGTGGAAATTTAACAAATCGAGGAAAATTGTTAAGAGTAATACCACACTATTTAGTGGTTCACAAAACCCAGTGACTTTCTTAAGTGAAGTAAACTATACTTTGTTTTAAAAAAATATGAGATAATGTGGATTTAACGAATCCGAGAAAAACATTTGTAGAAAAACCATTTAGTGAAGGATTTATAAATGGTGATACTATTTATGAACCGGAAACATGACCCAGTAACTTTTTTAAGTGAAGTGAAGTATACTGTGGCTCAAATGAAATGGGAAATATTGTGGAGTTTAATAAGTTGAGAGAGAAATTCTTGTGATAAATTGACCAAAGGTAACCATAGTGTAAACTGGATAACAAAATTCAGTGGTTTTTTGAAGTGAAGTAGCTATAATTTGTTTCAAAATATACTTTGTTTCAGAATATACTTTGTTCCAAAGCGTTACTTTGTTTCAAACTATATTTACTTTTAAAATAAGCTTTGTTTGCAACTATGCTTTGTTTAAAACAAGACATGAGTTCTTCAAGTGAAGAAGTTATACTTTATTTCATAATATGATTTTGTGGAATGTAACTAATTTGAACAAGCCCTTTAATGATTTTTTTTAGCAATTTTGATATTTTGGCTGACACAATTAAAATTTACAGTGGCGATTTTTGTGAACACCAGTTCCAATTCCAGTTTCAGTTCCAGTTTCGGATTCAGATTCAGTTTCAGTTTCAGTTTAACAGTATGTTACATACAAAAGAGTTCAATAAAGGATGTTCTATGTGGATCCAGTTTTCAGAAAACTGAGACGTCTTTTCTTAACCTTTTATACAAATGTTGTTTCTATCTAGAGGATTGCTTTTCCTCTCCCTCTCTGTTCTCTTCCTTCTCTAACCAAATTAAATTAAAATAAATCCATTTACCCATTTATCCATTTATCTCTGATGCTCACAAGTTTGGGGTCTAATATTGTTCCTCAGGAAGAAAATTTTCCACAAAATTTTGTGACCGCAAATTTCGAGACATCGTCGACCATAAAATATTTGGGAATTCAAAAACTGAAAACTCGGAGTTAAATTTGAGTAGAATGAAGCTGAGAAACTCGAGAGATTATTTCAGTTTCCGAAAAATGGAACAGCCAGTCTCCGAGAAATATGGTGAAGGAAGGACTGAACTGAGAGCACAAAAAAACACATTGTCATAAATTTTGTCAGCAAATAATTTGGAAAAGTGTG
>JBBHKE010000171.1:0-30938 GCA_037447655.1 Zygnema cylindricum | reverse complement strand
CCCTCCCTCCCTCCCTCCTTGCTTCCCTCCGTCCTTTTCTTGACTTTCTTTCTCCCATTCTTGCGTTTATTTTTGTTCTTCCCTTTTTCTTTTCTTCCTTCCTTTCTTTCTTTCTTAATTTCTTTTTTCTTCTTGCGAAGGTGGTTTGTGAACTCAGACGAACGATTTAAATAATTTATTAGGTACCTTTTTTCTACTTCTTAATTTACGATTTCCACTCGGTTTACTCCCTTCTCTCCCCCTTACGGTGCAATTATTTCTATCATAGACCTGACTATTCTTCTTCTGTACTTCTGTAATCCAACTCGTTTTTTTTTTTCCTCATCCAACTCTCTTCCCTTTTTTTTATCCAACTCTCCTCTGTTTTTTTCCCTGTGACAGTGAAACCGAAAAGATAAATTCAAATATTTGTTTCTTCTGGTCTTCCCTTTTCTTATTCCGACTCTTCCCTTTCTTTTTTTTTCTGTGACAGAGAAACCGAAAAAATGCATTCAAATATTTTGTCCTCGTCTGCACGTCTCCAGAGACACCGTGCTCGTCTTTTAGCGGCTCAAACCGACATCATTTCTGCTGCGGGAAAAGATGCAAATATTCAAATTAGAAACATTTTACGCAATTCACGAATTAATAATAGGAAGGAGGAGGAACAGAATGGAGGTGGATCTCAAGTTTCCTTCGAGAATCCTGCGGAAGGGGGAAAAACGGAAGGGCAAAATAATTTTGTCGGAGGATCTCAGGGCAGCTTAAATGGTGTGACTTCTTTCTTTTTTACGCCCTACAAAAAAACCCTAAAACCTATAAGAAGACCCGAAAAGGCCCTGATAATGACCACACGTTCGTATTTGGCAAGTTGAAAAATTATTCGCCAAATATATTTGTTTGTATAAGTAAAAATTTCATTTTTATGCAGTTCGGGAACAGTTAGTGGAACTATTAGTGGAACTATTTCCATTTCAAAGCCCTAAGCTTGCAGACATAAACATTTCTATTTGCAAAATTTTAAACTTCGAATTGTTCATTGGTGAAATCGTAATTTTCTCATCCACAACAACCGCAAATGTCAAATTTCTGTTGAGTCATTTTTTTTTTCATATCCGGGGCTGTCGGTATATTGCCGCCAAATTCCGGGATGTCAACTTTTATCAAACATAAATCTTATACCTTAACCTTAACCTTAAACCTTGAACCTTTATTAACCTTCAACCTTTATTAACCTTTAACCTTTAACCTTTAACCTTTATTAACCTTTAACTGTTATTAACCTTTAACCTTTATTAACCTTTAACCTTTATTAACCTTTAACCTTTATTAACCTTTAACCTTTATTAACCTTTAACCTTTATTAACCTTTAACCTTTATTAACCTTTAACCTTTAACCTTACTATTTCTCATAGTGAATTGCATTGCCGCCAATTTCTTTATACCCGATACATGGTTTTGAAATTGCCTTCGATACATACGCATTATAATGCCGTTTTCATATGGTATCCAATTTTCAATACATGGTTTTCAGAGAAATGAAGATATGTTCTTACGTGTATGTTTCAAAATAAAGTAAAGGAACCTCAGAACAAAGTGAGAGCAGAGTCTTGTATCGAAAATGAAAAATATAAACAACTGTATGAATATTTCGAGGCTTTCCCAGTTCAAAATTATCTGTTGATTCTAAATGGTAGGAATTTTTGTACCTTTGTTTATTTATGATGTACTTCCCATTATTTGTACCTTTATTCTTGTACCTTTACTTTTAGTTATTTCTACCTCAAATTGTGTCTCTATTTGCACTTCTATTCTACCTTCATTTGTTCGTGTACTCTTATTTGTATATTAGTCCAGTGTCCTTGTTTTTTATGTAACGATACTAATTAAAGAACTTGTTTGCAAATACCTCAGGATCCTCAATATCTGAAAATGGAAGCGGAACTGAAAACGAAAACGGAAATGAAAAAAGCTGGATTCCGAAGGAGGGAGAGGTTGTATTTGTTCCAAAACTGGGCAGTCAGGGAAAAGTCACAAACGTGAATTTGGGAAAAAATAGTGTTACTTTACAATTGGGTATAATGCCCCTTAGTCTTAAATTAGGGGAAGTTAGTAGGCTGGATCAAGGGCCGATTCGGGCAGGGAATCTGAACCCTAAAATTATCGGTTCTAAGCGTTGAGAGATAAAAAGGAAAAATACTTAATTATAAATCGATTCTTAGTTCGAAATCTGTTTATATGATCAAAATAGGTTACTGGTATTCATTTTCGAAAGGTATAAAAGTCTTATTTTATGAGGGTTTTCCAGTTATTAGTGAAAGAGAAATTAGACTTAAAAAGGGTTGTAAGAATTGTCCTAGGGACGCATTAATCGAAGTTTTACAAGTTTGAGGAAGAACTGTTGGAGGATTTTCTGAATTTCTGTGAATATATGAAAAGATCTCGAAAGTTGGTGGGAAGTTGTACTTTTTGATTTCTGACATGGTACTTTTTCAAGGGTCATGTTTTCTACTTTCGGTTTTGTTTTTTTGTTTTTAGGGTTTTTTTTATTTATTTGGGGTCAACTATATCTACGAGGGAAGTGAAAGCTAAAATGCACGGTACATGACGAAACTGGTGAAAGCTGTGTATACGAGCAAAAGATTTGTAGTGTCCTTTTTGTACTTTATGATAGGTCATTGTTGGTTCATTGTTCTTAGCTTCTGTCGATTTTTATTGGTAATTTGGTTTTCGCGCCATATAGTTCTTCCAAAATTTCTTCTATAATTTTTAACGTTGTTGAAACTTTTTCCTTCAATCAAGCTTTTGCAACATAGTTGTCCTTTTGTACCTTGATGGTTTTTTCCGAAGATTGTCATCTTTTGCACATACAGTTGACCCATCGCGAGGTATACAACAATCTCATTCTTTTTCAGAGGAGGTGTACATAACCACTTTAGCACTCGGCACGGTTTTGAACGAAACCGTTTAAACGGAAGCAAACCCGTTTTTTTGGCAGTTACTTTAGCACTCGGCACGGTTTTGAACAAAACCGTTTAAACGGAAGCAAGGACGTTTTTTTGGCAGTTCGGCTTGGTACATTCGTTAACGGTTAGAACCTTCCCGGTTTGGTAAGAGCAATCCTAGGAAATAATTGGTTCAGTTCGGCGCTCAGAAAACCGGTTAAACCAGTGTACGGATGGTAGGTTTAATGTCCAACGCGGGCCGGCTGGCTAGAGTAAACACTAAACAGGGGGTGTGGTTCATTGCTCAAACAAAACAGTTTTAACGGTTTTCACCGGTTCGGTACAGCCATCCAAACGTTCGGTTCAGTTTGCAAATTTGAAAGGCCGTTTCAAATTGATTAGCTCTGCTCAGAGGTCGCAAAAATCAAAAAAAATCAGACCCGAAACCGACCGTTTTTTTTTTTCAAAATCTGAGTAACCGACGCCCGACCGAGTTTTGTCACGCTCCAAAATTGTTAACCGTTAACCGACCGTCGTTTACGAAAAAAAAAATAACCGAATCTTGATTTTTCGTGACTAACCGTGCCCGCCCGTAACCGAAAAAGTACAAAATTAATCAATGTACGACAGAATAAGCCAATAATTACGATTTGTCGCGTTCCCTAAGATTTGCGAAATGAATAGTGTTACTACCGTGTCAGATTTGCGACGCTTTGTCGCGTTCCCTAAGATTTGCGAAATGAATAGTGTACTACCGTGTCAGATTTGCGACGCTTTGTCGCGTTCCCTAAGATTTTCGAAATGAATAGTGTACTACCGTGTCAGATTTGCGACGCTTTGTCGCGTTCCCTTTGATTTGCGAAATAAATAGCTTACTACAGTACCGTGTCAGATTTGCGACGCTAATCATGATGTCACGTACTTCCACGATGCCAAAGAGTACAAAGTACAAGAATGTTGGATTATAGGGACAGTACAAAATTTTCATTTTTTTTTGTTTTTTGGTTGACCGACCGTAACTGACCGTTTTTTTTTCCTGGTGAATCAACCGACCGTAACCGCCCGACCCCCAAAATTTGGCAACCGAATCCGTTCCGGATCCGGCGCGGGCGGTCGGTTAACGGTCGGTCACGGTTTCGGTTGACCGTTTGCGACCTCTGGCTCTGCTTGCCCAAACCAGAACCGAACCGAGCCGAAGCGATCCGAGCCGTACTGAACCGGCTCGAGTTCTACGATTCAGTGAATCGTCATCGCGGACAAACATGCTTACGTGTCACAGAAAATATCTAATTTGATTTCGTGCGGGAGACGGTCAGCGACAGATGAAGCGCAAGATGACAAAATTGAAAATTCAGAATGGTACAGTACACCGCCAATCGCTATTAGAGTCAAGGATTAAATAGCGTCAAAAAAAATTAGCGTTATTGATTCTAATTTAGCACCTGAGACGTGGCAGATTATGGTCCACGTACTTAAATAGCGTTATTAATTGTATTTCAAGTTTTTTTTTTTTTTAAAGGGCACCGAATTGGCGTTATATACTCTAATAGCGATTCACGGTGTACTGTACACCGCGCATCGTTATTAGTGTCAACGACCCTAATTTGGGTTCTTAAAATTTTGATTTTTTTCCTCAAATAGGATACATGATTTTAATTTTTCCTTGACGTTAATTAAGGTACCGTACAAAATAGTACACCGCGCATCGTTATTAGTGTCACGGTCACTAATTTGGGTTCTTAAAATTTTGATTTTTTTCCAAAAATAGTATACGTGATTTTAATTTTTCCTTGACGTTAATTGAGGTTCCGTACAAATTAGCGTACAGAACGAAAGTACATTAATATGTAAATAGTGTGGTATACGGTCGATGTCAGACCGTACATAAATGTACCTTTTTAGTTGAAAATTTTACAAAAAATGAATTAAATCGGACGCGTTCGCATAGGAACGTGCGCTAAAAAAACGGGATTGGTCTGACATGTAAATAAGTCTGACATGTACGGATATTTAAATTTCACTACGGTGTACGATTTTTTATATTTTGTACGGATACATATAATAATGTATATAATCGTACAGAAAATTTTCCATTTTTGCTGTTCCAAATTAGCGTGAACACTGAAATTAGAATAAACCTATTTTTTTTTAATTTTCAAATTCTTAATTAGCGTCAATGACGGTATATTTACTTACACACTATTTAAACTTTGACACTAATAACGATGCGCGGTGTAGTGTTGTGTATCGGTAAGGATTTTCCGATAACCGATATGGGCCATTTTTCGGGGACCCGATAATCGATATATTGGTACAATATATCGCTATCGGTCTTATCGCCAATAAGAAGCCGATAATATCGGCTACTTATCGGCGATAATGCCGATAACGATAACTATCGGCGATAGCCGTACGAACCGTACAGATAAATGTACGGCATGTACACTCATATGTACGTCTTATTCCCCCGACAGTAGCCGGCATAATATATGTACGGCTTTAGTACGGCTCCAGTTAAAGTGATGTACCTTCCACAACCGACGCCGTGGCTTTGTCCCTTTATTTTTTGAGATCCACTCAAAACCTGCCACGTGTCAATCCGTCGACTTTTTTGGCCAAAGCCGCCAAAAAAGCCATTCTGAGATGTCGGCGCTCACGCTGACCGTCCGCTCTTATTTCATCATTGAATTTCGTCCGTTCGATTCTAGCCGCGCGCATAATGTTATTCTGCATCCGTTGTACTTTGTGTCCGCAGTCTTTTTACCGTTTCATGATAATCAGTTTATCGGTACAATTCCGTACATTCCCGTAAAATTTATGTTCAGTTAACCGCCCAAAAAGTACTACAAAGTGCAGCGTATTTTTTCGTCAAATTCCGTACATTTCCCGTAAAAAGCCGTACATTTCACGTAAATTTCCGTTCAGTTTACCGGACAGAAAGCATTCCGGACAGAAAGTACAGAAAGTACAAATATATCGGGACCGCTGACCGTTCGATAACGATAACTATCGGTATCGGTGTTATCGCGATAAGTTTTTTACCGATACACAACACTACAAAATAGCGTAAAGGACGAATTACAATAATATTTAAATAGTGTGGTGTACGGTCAATGTCATACCGTACATAAATGTACCTTTTCAAGTGAAAATTTTACAAAGAATGAGTTAAATCAGACGCGCACGCATAGGATCGTGCGCTAAAAAAACGGGATTGTTCTGACACGTAAATTAGTCTTACATGTACGGATATTTAAATTCACGACGGCGTACGATATTTAATATTTTGTACGGATACATCTATTAATGTATATAATCGTACAACGAATATTCCATTTTTGCTGTTCCCAAATTAGCATAAACGCCGAAATTAGAATACACCTTTTTTTTTTTTTTTTTTAAATCTTAATTAGCGTCAATGTTTACTTCCACACTATTTAAACTTTGACACTAATAACGATGCGCGGTGTAGTGTTGTGTATCGCAAGAAAATTATCGCGACACACCGATACCGATAGTTGTCGGTTATCGAATGCTCAGGGGTCCCGATATATCGCTCCGAGACCAACAAATTCCTTATCGGCGATAAGTGGAAAAAGTATAGCACGCTGTACTTTATAGCGCTGCCACGCTACGTGTAAAAATCTGTTACGTAATATGTGATTCTGTGTAGCGGAATAACGGCGGTTCAGTTATGACGGGATAAACCGTACAGCTGTACGGTTCAACCATACAATTATCGCCGATAGTTATCGGTTGTGGTGTTATCGCAATAATTTATCGGCGATATCACCAGTTTCTATGTATCGTACCAGTATATCGATTATTGGCAAGCTAAAAAAGGTACATATTGAATATCGGAAAAACCCGGCCGATACACAACATTACAAAGTGCGGGGATGGCGAAGGATGTATCCCAATTTCTGCGACTGTCAAACCTTATTGCGTTTGTACGGATGTACTTTTATTAATGCGCGACAAATCCGGAGGATCAGGTTTCATTCGGACCGGTTTCTTCCGTCGACGAAAAAATATTGGTTCATGGAATAGGGCCGAGGGTTTTAGGGTGGACGAGAAGGCTTTTTTGCGATGTTTCTGTTAATAGAGTGAATAGGCTTGCTTGTCTTTTTCTGCCCAGGTTAAAGCTGCAATGATTGCAAAAGAATTAAATAAAATTTCATTTTTGAAATAAAATTTCATTTTTGAAATAAAATTTCATTTTTGAAATAAAATTTCATTTTTTTTAAAAGAATTAACGGCGGCGGCGACGGAAGGGTTTGTGTGGAAGGCCATCAGCCAGTGGACTATACACCGCGAATCGCTATTACGGTTAACCCTAATAGAGTAATAGCGATACACGGTGCATTCGTAGGCTCCTCGAAGACTTCTGTACGGGCATATCCTTGTCCGCGGGGTTTCCAACAATCCAATCGTTTCCGCACATTTTAAAGTTTTGGCTTTTTAAATACGGTGCGTACTGTACGACTGCCGTTGCTGATCGTCAAATACCATACCGTATTTTATTTGATCAGAAGCGAGTCGTCATTTGAGAGAAAAATCTCTTCGAATCTTAGGAATGTAAAATCAAAGGATGGAGATAGTCGTATCCGTACGTCTCCTGTGAGTACACCGCCAATCGCTATTAGCGTAGAAGTTTCTTTAGCGTACATGAAAAATTACCGTGGTTTACGCTAATTAAGAATTTGAAATTTTTGAAAAAAAACATACATTCTAATTGTTTAATAATTCTAATTTGGGTCTTTGAAAAAAAAAAATGTCGGTCGCAAACATGCTTACACTAATATAGGTATTCGTACAAAATATGACAAATCGTACACAAATCGTACGTTCACACAATCGAAACGTGGTTGCTGGACGAATATGTGCGAACGTGATATTTGAAAACCCGATTAAACCCCCTTTTTAGAGCGCACATTCTCATGCATCCGCGGCTACCAAAACTCATTAATTATACTTTTTCACTTAAAACGGTACAGTTTTGTACGGTCTGATCCTTTTCGTACACCACACTAATTAACTGATGGCGTACTTCCATTTTGTAAGGTACTAAAAAAATCAACCCTAAATAGAGTAAAGAAAAAAATAGAATGAACTACGCTAATGGAGAATTAAAAAAAAAAAAAGCGGGACGAAATTAGCGTACACTACGCTAATAGCGATTGGCGGTGTACAGTACACCGTGAATCGCTATTAGCGTAATGAAATAGATAGCGTAATGAAACAATTAGCGTTATTTACGCTAATTGGGAATGTCGTTGTTTTTGGAAATAATTTTTATTCTAATTTTTCGTATACTCTAATTTGCAAACTGCTTTGTAAAAAATTTCGGTGCAGAATATCTCCACACTAAAATATGTGCATGTATGAAATTGTTCAAATCGTACGCCGTCGCGTTTTTTTTACATCCGCGAATGCCGGAAAATATTTACGCAATTACATGTTAGCGCGACTCCTTGACAGCGTGAATATCTTTTCTGTACTTTTCTACTTGAAAAAGTACAAAAAAGTACGTCTTTGACAGACCGTACACCACACTATTTACGATGGCACTATATTAGAGTCATGAATCCTATTTTATGGAACACCTCAAATAACGTGTAGGAACATTTAGAATGTCTAATTCTATTTGAGAATTTGCCCAAAAAAACAGGGTACCTCAAATAGCGACCAACACGATAATAGCGATTCACGGTGTACTGTAAAGTAGTACAGCACTGTAGTACAGTACACCGCGAATCGCAATTAGAGTAATGAAAAAATTAGAGTAAAAAAACAAAAAAAAAACAATTAGAGTAATGAACTCTAATTTATTTGATAAAACTTTTTCAAAGAGGAAGTTTACTCTAATATATTGGGTTATGTCGGCAATAATTATCCGCGTTGAATTTATGAACACTAAATTACGTAGACGTACAAAATCTGTCAGTCCGTATAGTTTTGACGTCATTATGACGCTAATACTAAATGTTCACACTGACGACGATGCTGTCGTCGGACGAGAGTTATGTGAAAGGCCTTTTTTTGATGTGATTGAATTTTTGTTTAGTGCGATTTCACGTGCGAGCGCGATTCTATTAAATCATTATATGTACCTTTTTACTTATAAAAGTACAATTTTGCACTGTCGGACGTCGTCCGTACTCCACACTATTTAAAACGAACCTATATTATAATCTTTTACGCTAATTAAACCTTACCTAAATTAGAATAATGAAAAAATTATAATCATTTACTATATTTGACGTGATAGAGTCAAAATTTTGAGCGACCGAATTAGCGTTATTTACTCTAATTACGATTCGCGGTGTACTGTACAGTACACCGTGAATCGTTATTAGCCTTATGTACGCTATATCGGCACCCCAAAATTTTGACATTGATACCTTAAATATAATAAATTACACTATTTAAAGACGTGTACCATAATCTGCCACGTCTCTTGGCACAAAATTATAATGAATGACGCTATTTTTTTCTTTACACTAATAATTTCTATACGCTAATAACGATTCAAGGTGTAATGTACTAACCTGACACCGCGCGCCGCGCGGCGCGTCGTGTGTATAAATATGTTTAGTGTTTTTTTCTCATTCGTGTTTTTTTATATAAAAAAAACACAACCAACAACCCTATGACCCTAAAACTCCGCGGTACCCGGGCGTTATTTTGCAAAGTGTGAAGGTCACGGCGCATTTCGCCCGGTATACTGCTCCGCGCGGAGAGCAAACCGCCGGTACAGGCCGAAATGAGGAGACTCGCGGAGGGTCGAGGAGAGAAACGCCGGCTGCAGGATAACCTCGCGGAGACTCCCGCGGATGCCGGTTCGACACATTTCCAATTGGCCCCGCGAGGACGTCACCGGGCCAGGTATACCTGTCGCCGGGCCAGGTATACCTTTATTATCTGGCAGCATACGGCGTCTCGCGTGACGACGCAAACGGCTAAATAGGTGCTTTCGCAGCGGGCTATGTCAAAGTGTCAAGTAAAACAAAAAACAATAAAAAGTTAAAAACCAATGCACGAAGAAGGCGTCCCAAAAAAATAAAAAACAAAAAAAACAGACGTGCTGCCCATTGCCGCTACGTTTCCATTACGCCTATGTCGTCGATCTCCTCGATACGCTGCTACTCAAAACATAGTAGTTAATCACTCAATTTGCTGCTGGTCGGTTGGTCCTTAGCGGCCATAAGGCTTAATTATTTTTTTGGTCCCCATCGTTAATACATTTTTAATGTTGTTTAATTAAATATATTGTTAAAATTGAATGCATTAATCGTAATGTAATACAATATTTATACATAATATAACACAAATATAAAAATAAGTACATTGATTATCCAATTAAATCTTGGACAAAAGGCATTTATAAAAAAAATAAAAAATCAACAAAGGATGAGAAAGGATGAGAATAGTTAGCCGTTGATTTTATTTTGTTTTATGGTATCACAAAAAGAATAATAGAACAAATTTTACTCCCACGATCGATGTTATCGTTTATTTTATCTTACACTGATTCAAGCCCGCCTATTAAGTTGATAAATACAACGACTACAATTTGAATAGACCATAATAGAGAAACTATATTTGGTTTCTGTTAAGTTATAGTTTTTTATACATAATCCAAAAGCATTAAATAAACCTTATTAATCTAACGTAATCATTCATAAAAAAATTGAAATATCCGATTAAGTATTCGACAAAAGGCATTTAAAAAAAAAAAACAAATAAACGATGATAATAATTAGCCGTTGTTTTTATTTCCTCTTATTGTATCACAAAACGAAATATTGTAGATATTCGACTCCCACGATCGTTGTTATGATTTTCTTATCTTATAATATTTCAAGCCTATTAAGTTTGAAAAACACGATGACTACATTTTTAATTGACAATGATAGATAAACTATATTTGGTTTGTGTTAAGTTATAGTTTGTTCATAAAAATAATAAAATATTCGATTAAGTATTCGACAAAAGACATTTTTTTTAAAAACACCAAATAAATGATGATAAATTTTAGTCGTTGCTTTTATTTACTCTTACATTATCACAAAGCGAAATATTGTAGATATTTGACTCCGATAATCGTTGTTATGATTTTTTGTTTTTTATAATATTTCAACCCTATTAAGTTTGACAAACACAACGACTACATTTTTAATCGACCATGATAGATAAACTATATTTGGTTTGTTTTAAGTTATAATTTGTTATATAATCCAAAAAACTTTAACTAAAACTTTTCAGCCTAACGTAATTGTTTATAAAAAGAATGAAATTAAAATCATATACATATAGAATTAGTGTGTGTGAACACGATATCCAACTTAATGATGAAAACACAGTAGGCAGCAAATATTGAATAATTTATTTTGTAAATACTAATTAAAATGAAAATATTTATGAAACAGGTTAAAACAAACATTAATTTCGACAACATCAAAGGTTACAAGTCTTTTTTTTATGAAAATATTTGTGAAACAGGTTACAACAAACATTAACTTCGACAACATCAAAGGTAAAACGTCTTTTTTTATCAAATAAAAAAACAAGTTAAAATAAAGGAAAAAACAAATAAAACTTAAACATATCATGGGCCGAAAATAACAAAAATATAAGCAAACTCATTACGCGAGTTTGAATTTATAAAAAAATCAGTTTAAATACACATTATATATTATTATATATGTTTATATAAAGTATTTAAAGCAAAATAAAACACGTTTATAATAAGTGCCAAAACAGTCCCACAAACTATAATTTATATTTTTTTGTTTGCAGTCGTTAATATCCTTGATATGTCGCGCAGACTCCATTTGTTCACGAATTGGCGATCTTGCAACCCGCTCAATGACGTACTTAATGTTACATCATTCACCTCTGCTATTTTTTTAACCTCCTCCAAGATGATATTCCAATTATAAAAATTTTGATACACTTGATTCCAAATCGGCGATGGAAGGGAGCCCACCTATAGCATCATGGTATGCTTTCCACTCATCTTTAACCGTGTGAAGTCGCGCCCGATTTGAGTCATCAAAGGTACTTGATAAGATTTCTCTTGTGAAGGAATAGGAGGTGGAAAGGGTTCAGTTGCTCGTGTCGTTTCCACATGAGTTTCATGTTGCTCGTCTTCACTTCGAGGAAGATCGCGTTCAGGAGTCCCGATTCCCATCGCTGATTCACTTTCTGATGGTCTATTTTGATTTTGGGAAGGTTGTCTTACATGAAACGCCTCTCCTTAACCATCCATCACCTGCATAATATGCGTTAACTTATCATCTATACTACACATTTTCTTATTCAAACTTGAAAGTGTCTCTTTTACATAATAAATTTCCTCTCCTATGTAATAAATATTTCTTCCATAAGTTTCACTACACATGAATAGCGAATCAATTGCTTTTCCCACTTGTGAGATTGTAATCGGCACATTTACTTCGGCATCAGCAATTGAAGCCCACATGTCTGATGCTTCATAACAAGTTTTTTTGACTTCGTCTTTGAACGACGACCACAAACGAGAATGGAACAGTTTGTGCTTGAAGATAGGAAGATCAGGAAACAAATCCTGGAAAAAAACATGGTCCTGTAAAAACACACTTTTGAGCCATAACATGGTGTGAAGGAAATTTTGTGCGCTTAAATCTCTTTCAGATTTAGAAGCTCGAGCATTTTTTTGCACAAAAAAAACATTTGTATGGTTCAATATAAAAATAATTCATTAAGATTAAAACAAAAACAAAAAAACAAACAAAAACAAAAAAACAATGCATTAAATATATATAAAAACAAATTATTAAATATAAAACAAAAAAAATGTGACAGGGAGAGAAAAAAGTAAAAAGAGATTGAGATGGAAAGAGAAAAATAAAACCAATTAAAAGAATACAAAATTACCGGAAAAACATATAAAAAACAACATGAAACAGAAAAACAATTGAAAAAATGGAAAAACAATTGAAAAGAAAAAAAAATGAAAATAAACAAAAAACAATAAAAAAATCGATATAAGTGATACAAGAAAAAAAGCAGAGTAATATAAACAAAATGTGACGAACATAAAACACCAAAGATAACTTAACACAAAAAGTTATGATAGAAATGGTGAGAGTTTTTATAGACATACTGTTGGCAGCTCAATATATGTTGTTTCGACCCACGACCAAAACATAGCACAAAGAGTAGCAGGGGGTTTCACTCTGGAACGAGGTAGAAAATATTTTCTGGTGTTGTTTTCGTGGCCTGAAGCTTGAAAAAGAATGTCCGTTGGCAAATCCGTGACATATGAGTATGAGAAGTGGTCGGATGTCCAACGTCCCATCACTTTGATGGCATCTCGATCAGCACTGAAATATTTACCATAAAAAAAATCAAAATTTCAAAAACTAGAACATAAATAACAAAACTTATTTATTTCAAATAAATGCATGAATAAAAATCAAATGTTAAGTTTACAAAAACGCACCCCCCTGTCGCCAACATCTTTGCTCTTTGACCACGTCCGGCATGGGTTTTATGAGACAAGGAAACATTTTTGGTTTGGAATGTTTTTTTTATATACTGAAACTGTGTATTGTAGCAAAGAGGTTGCATGAACGGTGTTTCTTTTCCTTCTTGGTCTTTCGCTAAAACTCTCCCCTCCGTGAAAGGCTCACCATACCAAGTTTCTTTCGTCGAAAAATTGGGAATTATATTTTTATTTGTAGCTAATTCCCACCTCCAAAAAAACTGTTGGGCCACAGCACCTACCGGACAAATAAGAAAGTCTAAGTGACGCATGCATCCGATAAATTACGCACGGCAGTTCTCCGGTAAAAAAACACCATAAAAAACTGAAAAGAATTAGTAAAATTTGTTTTTGGGTTATGCACAAAACATTATTAAAATACACATTTCATTAAAGCTCCACTTTTATAGATTACTTACCACATTAGTTTTCCCATTTATTGTAACCATCGCCAAAACATAACCATTGTTCGGCCCAAGATAAGGAAGATCATACGAAAACACATCCGCTAACTGAGCATTTATAGAATCATCGCCTCGAATGAGACACGCATGGTTGATGATATATTGACTCCTACAAAAAACAAAAACAAAACACCAAAAAGACAAAAAATGACAATATTACAAACATAATTGGAGCTTTATTTTAAAAGAATGTATACTTTATCCCAAAAACAAAAATTGCACATAAATTTCGTCTCTGTTTTAGATAGACTTTGGAGTTAAGTTCTAAATACTTTTTTAATCCCAAAAAAACATGTTAAAAAAATGTAATATAAAGTCAAAAATTAAAATCTAAACCCTAAAAATAAGAAAATCCGATAAAAAACTCAAAAAGAATGCACCCTATAAAATAAAGTGTTAAGTAAAAAACAACATGAATCGAAACAATTAAATACAAAATTTAGTATTTTTATCGATACATACTTACCTTGAATGCTACACCGCGAATCGTTATTAGCGTTGAGAAATTATTAGTGTTAAAAAATATTTAGCGTTATTAACACTAATTACGATTATCATTTTTTTTGAAAAAAATGTTTAATACTAATTGATCATTAATTCTATTTCTGGTACGACAGATCAGCCATCAAGATCTTCACAGTAAAATCGATTAAAGAACAAATCTCACAAATCGTACACCGTCGCGTCTTTTACTCTAATTTATTCATTATTCTAATTTGGGTTCTTCCGCAAATAATTATTTAGCTGCACAATTGTTTACCCTAAAAAGGATACAAGTACAAAACTGTCAAATCGTACCTCGTACCGTCCTTTTGCTCTAATTTATTCATATCTCTAATTTGTGTTCATTCTTGCGCGACGAATATAATTACACTAAAAGAGGTACGAGGACAGAATATGACAAAACGTACATCGTCACGTGATAATGACGTTGACGTGCGTCGGATTGCGAAACGCAGTTACCCGTTAACGCGACAAAAAAATACAACCGACATATGTTACGCTAATTCAGTTTTATATGCTGTAATTTATGAAACTTGAATGACTGGACAACGCCGTTTACGCTTTCGTTTCATAGAATTTACAGTAAATTGGGTCATTAATTCTAATATGGTTGCCGCTCATCTAAATATTTTGCGTCATTTAACAGTAATATGGTCCCTTAACTCTAATAAGGCCGTCAGTTATATATTTTTTTAGAGTTAATGTACTCTAATATATACACTTAACTCTAATATGGTTGTCTTTCGTGAGACAAAATGAAAAAAAATACCATTTATTAGTGTTAACATTAATTCTAATTGTGGGTAAAACGTCCACAAAACTTATAGAATCACCGTAACAAAGCTATGATTGGTTGTTTCTGAATACACGTGGCTTCCTTGAAGTCCACTTATTTTAAAAGGTTGCCAACGAGCGTAGATAACGTTGGAAAGACCGTTTGCAAAGTTCATTACGTCCACAATATTACCCACCACTAATTTTCCGTACAACCATGAAGCTGGAGCTGCTTTCATGGGGCTATCATCAAATTCGTCGTCAATGTAAGTTTTGAACTTTCCTCCTAAATTCAACCAAATTTTTTGCGATTCCTGCTTTACTGCCGCTCTTTCAAATTTTACGAAAATGAAATCCGAATATTCATAATTTTCAAAACAATCAAATTTCAAATTTTGAATGAAAACGTTTGCAATGTCATTTCCCTTGTTTTTTACCGATCACTTCCACGTTCACTTTCATCACCTGTATTATATATATTTCGCCGTGAACCCATCAAAGACAATGTCAACCCATTCCGTTAACCTAAATTGTTCACGGTGCCACTTCCATTTTTCTCTATTCCACGTTCTTCCTATGAAATTTTGTGCGCTTAAATCTCTTTCAGATTTAGAAGCTCGAGCATTTTTTTGCCCAAAAAAACATATGTATGGTTCAATATAAAAATAATTCATTAAGATTAAAAACAAAAACAAAAAAACAAAAAAAAACAAAAAAACAATGCAATAAATATATATAAAAACAAATTATTAAATATAAAACAAAAAAAATGTGACAGAGAGAGAGAAAAAAGTAAAAAGAGATTAAGATGGAAAGAGAAAAATAAAACCAATTAAAAGAATACAAAATTACCGGAAAAACATATAAAAAACAACATAAAACAGAAAACCAATTGAAAAATTACAAAAACAATTGAAAAGACAAAAAAAATGAAAATAAACAAAAAACAATAAAAAAAATCGATATAAGTGATACAAGAAAAAAAACAGAGTAATATAAACAAAATGTGACGAACATAAAACACCAAAGATTACTTAACACAAAAAGTAATGATAGAAATGGTGAGAGTTTTTATAGACATACTGTTGGCAGCTCAACATATGCCGTTTCGACCCACGGCCAAAACATAGCACAAAGAGTAGCAAGGGGTTTCACTCTGGAACGAGGTAGAAAATATTTTCTGGTGTTGTTTTCATGGCCAGAAGCTTGAAGAAGAATGTCTGTTGGCAAATCCGTGACATATGAGTATGAGAAGTGGTCGGATGTCCAACGTCCCATCACTTTGATGGCTTCTCGATCAGCACTGAAATATTTACCATAAAAAAAATCAAAATTTCAAAAACGACAAAATAAATAACAAAACATCTTTATTTCAAATAAATGCATGAATAAAAATCAAATGATAAGTTTACAAAAACGCACCCTCTTGTCGCCAACATCGTTGCTCCTTGACCACGTCCGGCATGGGTTTTATGAGACAAGGAAACATTTTTGGTTTGTAATGTTTTTTTTATATACTGAAACTGTGTATTGTAGCAAAGAGGTTGCATGAACGGTGTTTATTTTCCTTCTTGGTCTTTCGCTAAAACTCTCCCTTCCGTGAAAGGCTCACCATACCAAGTTTTTTTCGTCGAAAAATTGGGAATTATATTTTTATTTGTAGCTAATTCCCACCTCCAAAAAAACTGTTGGGCCACAGCACCTACTGGACTAATAAGAAAGTCTAAGTGACGCATGCATCCGATAAATTCCGCACGACCGTTCTGCGGTAAAAAAATACCATAAAAAAACTGAAAATAATTAGTAAATTTTGTTTTTGGGTTATGCACAAAACATTATAAAAATACAGATTTCATTAAAGCTCCACTTTTATAGATTACTTACCACAATAGTTTTCCCATTTCTTGTAACCATCGCCAAAACATAACCCTTGTCCGGCCCAACATAAGGAAGATCATACAAAAAAACATCCGCTAACTGAGCATTTCTGTAATCATCGCCTCGACTCAGACACGCATGGTTCATGATAAATTGACTCCTACAAAAAACAAAAACAAAACACCAAAGAGACAAAAAATGACAATATTACAAACATAATTGGAGCTTTATTTTAAAAGAATGTATACTTTCTCCCAAAAAACAAAAATTGCATCAACAAAAAAATTAACAAAATAACACAAACAAAAAGAATGACAATGTTACAAAAATATTTGGAGCTTTATTTTAAAAGAATGTATATTTTCTCCCAAAAACAAAAATTGCACATAAATTTCGTCTCTGTTTTAAATAGACTTTGGAGTTAACTTCTAAATACTTTTTGAATCCCAAAAAAATATGTTAAAAAAAATGTAATATAAAGTCAAAAATTAAAATCTAAACCCTAAAATAAGAAAATCCGATAAAAAACTCAAAATGAATGCACCCTATAAAATAAAGTGTTAAGTAAAAAGCAACATGAATCAAAACAATAAATACAAAATTTAGTATTTTTATCGATACATACCTCACTTGAATGCTACTGTATGGTTCCGTCCCCAACTTTTTTTCTTTGTGCTTTCCTTCGGCCAACTCCAACCAAAATGTTGAAAACCCTTCGTAATCTTCGATAGAGTACGCTTCTCGTATGCCTTCTTGACGGTCTTCATGGTTATTTTTTTTTAAATTTGATGTATTTTTTTTGGACTCCTGTAACAGTTTTTGGATGATATTGTTGTCTCTAAGATTTTCACCCCCCCCCCCCCCCCCTCCATTTATGGCTAATTGCGTTTTATATGAGTCTTGGAGTCCTTTCACTCATTGTATGAGTGTGGTATAGCTTTTATTTTTGTTTTTCTCTAATAGTCCAATAACCCCATCAGGTGTAATAGCTACATTTAGGTGCCCTTGTGCACTCCAAAAATTTTCATACTGATTTAAACCCACTTGATAAGTTTTTTCTGAGTTTGGGTTACGTTGTTTTAATGTATCTCTGATGATCTGTGCTCTATCTGTTTCAATATATTGTGGGGGGTGTTTGATTCCAACATTGCTATCGTCATCTTTTAAATGAACAATTTGTTGACAGTTTCCAAATGTGAGCCCTGAGACAATACTAGGTAAAATTTGGAAAATTCCCTTACGCCAAAAAAACATTGAAAAGAAATAATTTATGAAGAAGAAAAAAATTAATTATAATAAAAAGAAAATAATAAGAAAAACCTTTAAGAAGTTTAGTTCAAAATAAAGGTGTTGAAAGAAAAACAAGTAAAGGAATAAAAAAGATGAAATAAAATAAATAAAAAAATAACAAAAACGAAAATTCAAAACTGTAGGATTTAACCGTAAGCTGTAAGATTTAGGGTTAGGCTGTAGGATTTAGGGTTAAGCTGATTTAGCTGGTTGGTTTTAACAGTAGATACGTTAAAACGTAAATCAAAACCTTTGGTTAAAGCGTACGTAATAAATAGATTAACATACGCCCATATTTACTTACGTTTCAAAACAATACAATTTGAAACGTAATCATTTGCGATACATATTGAAAAAAACTGGTCCACATTTGAGCGTACGAAATTCGCGCGGAGGGTTAATGTACATTGGAGAGTACGAAACGTGCGAAATTCGCGCGGAGAGGTAATCTACATTGGCGAGGACGGATTTCAATTTTACCACGTACGGACATCCGCGAGGAGAGTTAATCTACATTGAAAAGTACGGAATTTCACCTTCAACCGTACGCAATATGATAAATAGCGTCACATTTTGGAGTAAGTAGTACACGCGAATTTGTCTTGTACTTTCTACAATTATAATATATATACCTTCTCCGCTTTCAAAATATCTTCTCCTCCTTTCAAAATACTACTTCAATAATGACCGTAGGATATTTTTACACTATCCGCGTATTATACTCATTTCACGGGGCGTAGTAAAAAAAAATTCGCTTGCGGCGCCAAAGGACAACAATATGACTGTATTTTTTTTTTGTTTGTAATGTCATACGTAATGTGTTCTCACGTGACGCGAGGCTAATTTTTATTTTTGTTTTTTATGGCAAAGGTCAAGTGTTCTCACATGACGCGCGACTCAGTTGTTCGACGGATCAAATGGTATAGTGTTTAAAGTGTGAACGTTTATTATATTATGTAGATATTTTGAGTCGCGAACGTGATTTACATGTTCTTATGCGACGCGTGTGACGCTATTTGCGGTGAATTCTCTATATGAGAACGTTGTAAGTATGAACAATTTGTATTTTTTTTGTTTTTTTTGTACATCTGACCTAATCAGCGAGGAGAACTCCTAGAAAAAAAAAATCTCCGCGCTTTGCCCGAAATTTTTGTCCTTATCAATAACTAGGAGGGATTTACATCGCCCGGGCAAAATCCTCCTCGAAGGTCTCCGCCGCCCGCCAAATGTGCCCTCCCCCCAATGTCTAATACCACTACGGTAGTAACACTATTCATTTCGCAATCTTAGGGAACGCGACAAAGCGTCGCAAATCTGACACGGTACACCGCGAATCGTTATTAGACTATAGAAATTAGAGTAAAGAAAAAAATAGCGTCATTCATTCAAATTTAGTGCCAAGAGACGTGGCAGATTATGGTCCATGTCCTTAAATAGTGTAATTTGTTCTATTTAAGGTATCAATGTCAAAATTTAGGGGTGTCGATATAGAGTACATAAGGCTAATAACGATTCACCGTGTAGTACACTATTCATTTCGCAAATCTTAGGGAACGCGACAAAGCGTCGCAAATTTGACACGTTAGTAAACAATATTCATTTCGCAAATCTAAGGGAACGCGACAAATCGTAATTATTGGCTTATTCATACGTCGTACATTAGATAATTTTGTACTTTTCGGTTACGAGCGGGCACGATTAGTCGCGAGAAATCGAGTTTCGGTTAACTTTTAATTTCATAAACGCCGGTCGGTTAACGATTAACAATTTTGGAGCGTGACAAAACCCGGTCGGGCGTCGTTTACTTAGATTTTGAAAAAAAAAAAAACGGTCGGTTTCGGTTATGTAAAATTAGACTTTTGCGACCTCTGATCCATACTAGGTTTCTTACAAGTTTGCCCGGTTGGTGAGTTTGGTGAGTATTGTATTTTACAGCCAAAAAAGGCGTTAGGCTCACCAATTTGCAAGATACCGCCCGGGTATCTTACATTTTTAGGGTTTTTTATTGGATGTGCAATGATAAATAACACTAAACATATTTATAGATGTGAAAGATCGCGCGGTGCGGCGCGTCGTAAAACGAAATGAAAGCGGGGCGTCGTGGACATTATTTACTCTATTTCATGTGATAGAGTCGAAATTTCGAGCGACCGAATTAGAGTAATTTACTCCAATTACGATTCGCGGTGTACAGTACAGTACGGTACGGTAGAGATACCTCGGTAGGTTACCCTAAGGTACACCACACCGGGGAAACTTGTAACGAACCCATACCGCACAGTACTACTGTACTGTATGAGTCCAACCATTCGTACTCATGACGGCTTGTCCGAGCATGCCATGTGTCATAAAGAGTGACAACCAGCAATATGACAACATGTCACGTTCTACATCAGATTCACCACGCTGGAAAAGAGTCCGCTAAACCTTGACGGTTTGTCTTGTAAACATAATACCGTACATCTGTGCCGAAAATTTTCATAACCTATGCCCACCGGAGCATATGTAACTTTTTGTCCATTCCGATGATTTTCCGAAATCTCATCAGAAAGCGGGTCTTGTTCACACCAAAATTTTGGCACGTAACTCCGATTGAAGGTGTCGTGTGACACTTTGCATGCTTTGACGTCATGAAACAAAGGCGCGAAAACAAACAATGGTGGTTTAAAAGTCCTGCAGCTTTTTCGCGGGAGTACAATGAAGTAGCCGTTCGGATGTTTTTTTTCCTACGTCAACTTTTTGGGTTACCGTTGGCATGTTTCACAGAAAGACGCAACTTT
The DNA here is from genome assembly GCA_037447655.1 of Zygnema cylindricum. Taxonomy (NCBI): domain Eukaryota; kingdom Viridiplantae; phylum Streptophyta; class Zygnematophyceae; order Zygnematales; family Zygnemataceae; genus Zygnema; species Zygnema cylindricum. The sequence continues at coordinate 9,792 of JBBHKE010000171.1, read as the reverse complement.
TACCCTACTTTTATATCCGGCAATATTTTGAGGAAGTTCGTTTGTACGGTTTTCCGAGAACTTCCGAAATCTACAAAGTTGGTGCTCGGAAAGTCGTACATTATTCGAACGTCCGTCTGTTGCGGAAGTGATTTTTTTTCCGGTGGGAATAGGCTATCAGTGTCGGCTTTGATTTCGCTTCTTGTACTTTTAGGTACATGCCTAGCTAAAAAAAAAAAAAAAAGGAAGGGCGAAAATAGCTCGAGCGATAAAAAATATTGGTCCGATATATTAAACTTTATCGTCGATAAAAATTCGATATGAAAGAAAACCCAACCATTAGAAATACTACGGACAACCCTAAATGGACAAATTTGTCGGTTTTTGCCTGACTACACGCCAAATTGAGACGTGAAAATGTGTACGGTTGTCAAATTATGGCGTTAAAAGAAAAGTTTTATCAATTTATAGTTAATGTGTTGTACTTTTTGGTGCTAAGTTTTTTGTTAGTATTGGGGTGTCGGCACATAATATAGTTTAAAAGTAGGCGTTTTTATGGTAGGCCTTTGGTAGGCGTACAAAACTTGGCACAAAACTCGCGTAGAGTAGGCATATTGTATGTGTGTGCGTTTGTGCACACTCTTGTATGAACGTACGAATCTGACGTATGATCATAGTACAGCGCACGCTGCCGGACGAATGTTTTTTGCAAACTGACACGGCGTAGGATGAGTTGTGTTATGGGCTTTTCATATGATCCTCTTACATCACTAATTTGATCAGAAACCGTCCGATCGTCTAAATCTGACGGTTTAAATAAAAAAACCTCAAAACTCACAGATTTTTTTTTTGTCCGAATGTTTTTCAAAATTTAGACATGACGTTTAGGGTATGGTTACATCAGACGAAAAGTGAGGTTTAATACAAAATTTTGTACTTTATCGTACCATGCCGTACTATATTTTCGTGAGTTTCTTGAAAACAACATTACAGAAAAAAGGATAACGATTCTCCAAGTATCCGGGAGAAGACGTCGACCGTCCGATTACATTTTGCTCTTCATCTGCGAAGCAATTGCTCCATGCGCCTCTGTATTGGTGAACCCACCTCGCGGAGGTGGGTTCACCAATACAGAACCAGTCAATTCGTTACACTTGGACGATAGACACGTGCGTCGATGAAAAATTAATTTTTTCACACGCCCCCATAGTCACGTGCCTTCGGACAAGGTGACCGTAAAATCTTTGCCGAAAAGAAATACGGTTTTTTCCTGAAAGTCAGCAGAGTGAAGGAGATCTCTGAGGTACATTGACGCGGTACACTTGCGAAGTACACGTGTGAAGTACGCAAGTACGGATTTGCATACGAAAATGGTCGGTTTTCAAATCTTTGCGATTTTAGAGATTTGATCGTCGACGTACGTGGAACCATTCAAAAAACAACACGTATGTAAAAACCTATTTACAGACGATACGCGATGTAACCGAGGCCTCTGTAATACATAAATTTTGATGTCCGTACTATTACAGAGACCACCTGATGTAACCATGCCCTAAGGGCAAGGTTCCATTAGGGGAAAAATGACGTTGTTTACTGAAAGCCGTACCGTTTCGTACAGTGCCGTACCAAAGAAAAAAAAATGTCAGAAAAACAAGGCTACTGAATGAGGGATTTGATTCTCCACGTTTATGGGCGTAAACGTGGACCGTCGGATGCATTATCGGATACGCCGTCGTCTGACACTTTCAGTTCGCAACAAGTGACCCGGAGTAGGTCAATTCTCAGCGCCTGAACGAATACCGTCGTGCCTCGTGGAAAAGTGAACAAATATCCACGACGACCGCGCGACCAGATGGGTACACGTCGCATATGACATGTGCCTTCCGCCAGGGAGGATGCGAGGCCACCGGAAGCCGCAAGAAAATCTTTGACGGAAGATATTGTTTCACGCTTCTGTTGGTATCCACTAACCATTCTGACATTTTCGTACGCTTTTACATAGCTTACGTTTCGTCCGACCGTACATATTTAATTCAATACGTCGTACAAGTCACTTTTCACCTTTCGCTGGTACAAATATGTGGTCACAATTTGCTCTCAGAGGTTCTTTGAAGATTACCAGAATCGTATTCATCTATTACGTGAACCAATAAAAATGTGCCACGCAAAACAAATGTCGGTTACTGAGCCGACACAATGGAACGATCGCCTCAGTAAACGAATTTTTGACGTTTACAGAGAGCGCCTAATGGAACAACGCTCTAATTCTCTATCGATCGATGTCCAACTCAACCCTGTTACTATTATTTTTCATTTTGCGACCAATACAATATGGGTCTTAAGGCCATATTGTATGTTTTTCGTACAATAGGCATATTGTATGGGCCTACTTTCACCTACTTTTGAACTAAGGTTTGAATGTCAGATATTGCTTTGGTTGTTCGTGCGACCACGTGGCATCCGATTATCAGAGGGTACACCCACGTGATATCAAATTGTCAGACACAGCGCCAAAAGAGGACTTTTTGAAGTTTATGGTTCAGCACATCCACGTGGTATCGAAGTGTATCATTTAGAGGCTCGTATCCTAAAGGACTTTATGAAGTTTATGGTTTAGCACACCCACGTGGTATCGAATAGCATCATTTAGAGGCTCGTATCCTAAATTATCGGGATTGGACCTCCAAAATGTCGGTGTCAGAAATTAGATACGGCGTTTCTAGGATATTTGTGTCCCTACGCTTCGACGTGTCCAGTGATGCTTTTGAAATTCGTACACGTGAACCCACTCTAACGCTTGAGCGGTTGAGCCCTACTAATGTGACGCTGCAGAAGTAATAAATATTGTGTTTCCTCCACCTTGGTATCATTTGTGGAAGGAAGTGCATTCGCTTCGCATCTTCTTCTGGGAGGCATTTACCTCAACCTAACACTGTGAGAAGCTTTAATCCCTTTTTTTTTGTTGAGTTGAGATCAGGAAAGCATTTGTTGTAACGTCACTGTTCCTCAGCTTTGATCGATCGGATGATAGGGATATTGGATTAGACTCCACGTCTTTTTTATCTCATGTTTCATTCTTTCCGGAAACATCGATTTCTCCTCTGGCTTTTCTAATTCCTAGTTTGCGTGTGGCTGAGGGTTCAGGAAGTTGCGTGACGTGACACTTGATGGCCTCGTGGACTGGAAATCCTCCTGCACCAGAATCCATCTCCGTGAGGCCAAACAGAACATAATACCTTTCAATTGTCCTGTAGCTTCAGAGCTTTACGCAAGACGAATCCGTACAATTGGGCTCTGGATGCACGGACAAACTTTATTTCTGCTGAAACTGTTTTCTCTTTTGCCTGTTCTTGAACCAAACGCAAAACCATTATGCTAACTAAGTTATCCTAACAGATTTGAACAATTTACTACACATAGTAGTAGCGTTTTTCTCTATGGAATTGCATTGTCACGTCTGTCAAATTTTGCAAGTCCTACTGCTTGTTACATTCTCCAGATACTCAGGATTCTCGAACATTTGCATTGTTAAAGCTTGTCACCAACTAAATTTCACAAGTGATGCTTTTGATTTTAGAACAAGATCCGGCTTATGGCTGATTCTCCTTTTCTCAGGTTCATTTGCAGTGCTCCATAAGCTGACTACTTTTGTGGCTCCATGTTTGTTGGTGATGACAGGATCTCCAGCAAAGCCTTATTGAGAAGGGAGTAAAATACGCCATTGGAAGTTTTGTGGACATCCATGGATGCTGCAAGGGCAAGGTACCTTTTCTTATCCTGGCTATCCTCAAAAACATTATTTTTACTGTACTCGGTGTAAAGTTCGAGTGCAAGTGTTCGTAAGTTCTCCAAAACTTCAGTTTTTTTGCTCGTGCAGTTCTAAACTACACAAGAGTGCTTTCAATTTTTTTGCATTTATTTCTTTGTTCTATTGTTTGTCTTCATAATTTGGTGGAGATAGTGGACATTCTATTGAAGACCCTTCAAAAATGTGTCACTAAAAGATTCAGTTTTTGTTGAAGGAAACTAAAATTAAAACATTGAACTTCTGAACTAAAGTTGTCACATTGATGTATGGGCTATGGCAGCTGATGAGCTGGATCTTACTGTCCTACAGCGTTCCTTCATCAGCTACCAGCCATTTGGTTGAAGAATAATGACAACATTATCATGTCATCTTGTTGCATTTTTCCATTGCGGGTGCTTCTGCAGGTCGTTCCACTGAGCCATTTGCCCCATATGTTCAAGGGGTCGGAACTCTTTACTGGTGCAGCATTGGATGGAGTTCCTCAGGAAGTATCAGATGACGAAGTTGCCAGTATGCCGGATGCTCGGGGGTACGTAGAACTCCAGCTTTTTGGAAATAATGTAGCTTTTTGTTGTAAGAGTTGGTTTTGCTATTTAAGAAGAGAGGATTGTATTTCTTCAGAAATGAGAGGATATTATCATAGACTGACAGGTTAACTAACCAATGCAGATCAGTTATTCCTGTTGACATGCAATTAGGATACTTAAGACAACTTTATAGCGTATAAGTAAAGTCTGGTTAATGCTACTTGTGAAACAAAGGCTCTCCCTGAAAATGGCAGGCCCAACTGGCATTTATGTGTCACAGACACTGTTTGTTGAAAGATACCGAGGGGTATTGTCTTCTAATAGGATTGATGTTTATTTTCTTTACTCTTTTTGGAAATAGTGTGGAAATTGTGTTGCAATAATGGTCAATCCCTTTCACATTAGGCTAAACACCAATATTAGACAGCTTAGCTTAGCAAGGAAAAATCCAGGTATCTGTGAAAATCGAAGCCATTTAGTGACGGTTAAGTTTTAGAGTAGATTCACTGGAAAAGGTTAATGTGTATGTTACAATGCCTGATTTAAGTGTGGTTAGCAACATGAATCTTTTTTTTCCGGAGTTTGATTGGCTGTGTTGCAGTTTTTTTAATTTGTTCCATTCCAGCACACCATTTTATGTCAAGTAGCAGCACTGTTTTTCTAAGGAGCTCAAGCTCAAAAGTCCTTCTCCTTATCTCACCTCCTCGATCGATTCATTAATTCTACAGAAACATACCTCATGAATGATGTGCAAAATTATCATTTTAGCTCCTGATGGCTCATCTAGCATGACTTGCCTCGTTTCAAATGTATATGTCCCATTCTTTAAATTCCAATAAACGTAGTAGACAATTGTGCATTGCTGACATGGCTACCTGACACTTCCGTTTTGAGATAGTGCACATCCTCTTGGGAAGTCTCTGGAAGTTTCCTATTCTATCTTTCCTAAGCTACTTATCCATAACCACAGCATTTGCATGATTGTTGCTTTAAAACCTTTTGTTTTTTATACTGAACGGGAAGTTAGATCATGACAGGTGCGCCATTCTTCCATGGAACAAGGAAATTGCATGGTTTCCAAGTGATCTCTACTTGTCTGGTGAGTTTCTTTCGATCCGAGTAATCTGGCATCGTTTGCATAGTTATTGGCTTAAGGGAGATGCTGTATAATCCATTCTATTAAATTTGGATAATACAGATTGTTTGTTTTTTAATGGAAGTTGCATAGGAACTCTGTGAAGCCAAGTCTAAGTATGATTAATCAAGCGCTTTTGCAAAGGACCTGACCTGGACATCATTGTAAGTTTCTTTTGTTGTGACTTTCTATTAGTGACAATTTTATTTGTGCAGGCAAACCTTTCGAAGCATGCTGCCGAACCATCCTTAAGCGGCAACTGGCAGAGGCAGAAAAAATGGGCTATATTTTCAATCTTGGCATAGAAACAGAGTTTTTCATCCTTAAAGGTGTGTAGACTTTTGATGCTTGACAACTGTCTTGTCATTCTTTTTGGAAAAGCAATATATTTAATTCCTTGATTTTCATTTGCACCTGCAAATGTCTACATCCTCAAGGTGGTTGTACAATGTTGATTTCTTCGAAATTTTGCTGTTTAAAATATTTTTTCTGCATCCAATTTACTCGTGCCAAGTGGCGGTTTCAGGTCAGACCAGCCAGATGGGAAGTTTGTGCCGATAAGCGAACGAGATGTACTGGACAAACCATGCTATGACATAGTAGGATTTTTGGACAACTACAAATGGGTGGATGAGATAGTGGAAGCCATGAACAACCTTGGCTGGGATGTTTACTCTTTCGACCACGAAGATGGCAATGGGCAATTCGAGACAGATTTTGCCTACAGGTTTGTTGTGTTCTTTCATTTGGTAGTTGATATGTTGAAACATCATTCAGCCGAGAGGGGATGTGGCTTTCCGTAAAACTAATATTTGAAGGGCTCTAATTGTATGAGGTCATTGTGAAACATGAAGCTTGTTGCGTCACAGCTATTTGGCGTTTTTGTTGTGGGAAACATTAATATCCTGTTTTGACTACCATGTGTATCTAAAGTTAATAGTGGTTAGTAGCGGTCCTTTGTTGACACAGGCTGCTGGAAATCCTATTTCTCACTGGAATGCTGCAAATTTATCGTTGTTTTACAACTTGGGTGAAATTATCTTGATCATGGAAGTCTGTGAAATCTGACGGTGTGCAGCGACGCCTTAACCATGGCCGATCGATTTACCTTTTTCCGTCTCATGGTGAAGGAGATTGCACGGAAACATGGCTACTTTGCCACCTTCATGCCCAAACCCTTCAAAAACCGAACAGGTTTGTGAAGAAATCCATTATAGACCACCACCCATTATTCCATAAAAAAGAAAAACTTATATTTGAACTTTTAGCAGGGAGTATTTAAGTGTTTTTTCTTACAGAACCATTACCTCTTCTGCTCTTTGGACAGAATTTCACCTTTTCTGTTCTTCTCTTTTATCTATTTACGTTCTTTATTCAAAATTGATGATGGGAATTGGGTGTTCCTGCAGGTAGTGGAGCTCACTACAACATGTCGCTCGCAGACGTTTCTACAAAGGAAAACCTTTTTGAGGCATCAGATGATCCCCGAGGCTGTGGTCTTTCCAAGCTTGGATACCACTTTATCGCGGGAATTCTCAAGCATGCGTCAGCTCTTTCCGCTGTTATTGCTCCCACTGTAAATAGGTGAGTCCTTTTTATTGGTTCATGTGAGCGAGATAACGAATTAGAAGAATCTCTGCAGATTTTGAAAGCTTGTTCGTGGCGTTCAAGGTTTTGTTGGAGGTGATTTTTCATTTATCGCTATCCCATTTCGTGGTACACAATACTTTGTTAGGTGTGAAAGGTTTGCATAAGAACAGGTAGAAGCTGTGCAATCGTCGGTCATTTCTGTAGCTTGGCACATTTCCGGAGCGGAGGTGGAGGTGGGAGGTGGAGAGGTGGAGAGGTGGAGAAGTGGAGAGGTGGAGAGGTGGAGAAGTGGAGAGGTGGAGAGGTGGAGAGGTGGAGAGGTGGAGGGGTGGAGGGGGAGGTAGGAGTAGAGCTGGAGGTAGGAGTAGAGGTAGAGGTACCTGGTTAATTGTTTTACTATTAACCTTTCACCACATAAAGTTCTTAACTCGGTGGTAAATTGCTTCAATTGTTTGTCTAATTAGATATGAGTTGGCTAACGAAATAATCTCTCGGTTGAAAGAGCTCCATCGACTTATCCAATAATAATGACAACAGAATTCACACGGCTGTAAAGTGAAAATTATCCTCGGACAGACTCTGTTCCAGTTTCATTGCTAGTAGAACGCAAAATTTCCCTCGAGCCTTGAACCCTGATAGGTTTTACATTTTTCCGATGCTGAGGAGGGCATTTTGGTGGGGTGCAGCTACAAGCGCCTTGTAGCGCAGGGCAGCATGTCAGGATTCACTTGGGCTCCTGTTTACATTTGTTACGGAAACAACAACCGGACGAATATGATGAGAATTCCACTCGGTGGAGGAAGAGTGGAATGTCGCGTCGCAGACATTTCCACCAATCTTTATCTAGGTGAGGTTGCGGTGCCTTTGAGGTTGGGCTGTAATTGGCATATTGTGTGCACTCTGAAACAGTTATGTTTAAGTTACAATTAGTTAAAACAGTTCCGTACGGTGTTCTGGGTGAATATGCTTGCAAAATCTCCTATTCTGGAAGTGGCTATGGAAATCCATATCCTTTAATGACTTCTACAACTAGGTGCTTTTTAGCATAAAGCCTGTATGTGAGTGCCACAATTCAATTTAAGGCAATGAGAATCAGTATCACTTCGAGCACTTCATTTAAGGTTGTGACATTGAAGTTTGCAATAGTTTTTGTCTCATTTTTTCCTCTATTGGCTGTCTTAGCTTCATAGTACCATGTCAAATTTTGACTCCATACAATTTCTAGTGTGCGATTTTAGTCTCTTCGTATGTTGAACATCCAGCCCGTCAAAGTAGAGAGTAGTTGACAGACTACTTTTCTGTGGTTTTTCACCTATCAGGAGCCGCTATGATCCTGGCCGCTGGTTTGGAGGGCATCCGTGACAAGCTGGATCCCGGGCAGCCCCATGTAGAAAACATGTACAAACTGTCACTGGAAGAGCTCAAGCAACAGAATATTCAGAGACTGCCTCGCACCCTCGGAGAAGCCGTGGAAGCCTTTGCAGGTATTGGGCACTTTTTTGTTTGGTTTATTTTTTAACCTCCGCAAATATCTACACTGAACATTGTTATTAGAATTGATAGCACTAATTTGGACGCGACTTTATTTGGCTGAAAATCATAAAATAGTGAGAACAACACTATTTCAGGGAGTGAACTTTAATCTGATATGTCTCCTTATACTAAATTAGTGTTATATATTCTAATTTCGCATTAACATCAATAAATCCTTAACGCTAATAGTGATGAGCAGTGAAGTTTATTGCTTATTTAATGTGTAGGTCTGTAAGCACTGACAGTGTCTTTTCAAGGCCTTTTTGCTAGCGTTGTGTATCTGTAAAAAAATTGTCGCGATAACACCGATACCGATAGTTATCGGTTATCGAATGGTCAGAGGTCCCGATATATCGGTCAGAGACCAACAAATTCCATATCGGCGATAACTTTACAAAAATATAGTATGCATATAATAGTACTGTATAACATACTGTATTGTATTATTTACTTTATATAGCGTGGCATGCCACGTATAATGAATCTGTTCCGTATCTGTTTAACTGGAATTTATTACGGACAGCGCAGCACATAAACGTCGACAAATTTAAAACAATACTTTATAGTTCTAAAACTATAGTATCGAAACGAAAAAATTAAATTACATTGTAACTTTTTAAATCAAACTTTTTCGAAAAACAGACGTACAGTCTGACAGCAGACGAACACATCTGTCAGACTGCCGCCATTTACTGCAACCTACTGCCACCATCTTTTGAAAACTCCGGGGCACTTATTTGAGGAAATATTTGCTTTTTATAACATAGTGAAAATATTTATTCATTCTGATGGATTATCAGGGAAATGAAAGCAACATTGTAGGAGGAGAGGATGGGACACAGACATCACAGGTCATATATATAGGTGCTATGATGAATTTCAGTGCTCATATTCAGTGCTTAAGTAATAAAGTAATTAATAATAAATAAAGTAATTAATATTTATAAAATTAATTAAGTAATTTATAATTAATAAAGTGCTTAAATTTAGTGCTGAACCGTTCAGCACTCAAATTCAGACCTAGAAAACGGTGCGCGCTGAATTTTAGAGCTGAAATCAGGTGCTGAGATTTAGTGTCGAAATTTAGGTGCTGAGATTCAGTGTCGAAATTTAGTGCTGTGCTGAAATTCAGTTGTGGAATTCAGTGTTGAATTAGAGAAGTTCAGTGCTAAATCTCACGACAAAACTTCAGTGTTAAATTTCAGTGGTAAATTAAAGTG